>CABFOQ010031324.1:9749-19813 GCA_900660455.1 Gephyroberyx darwinii
CACACACACACACACACACACACACACACACACACACACACACTTCTCACTGCACTCATCACGTGTTAGCGTTAGTGTGTAAGTGGGTCTGAAATCCAAACAAACACAAAATAGTTCTTCCAAAGCAGTATACTGAGAAAAGTGGTTAGTATATCTTGTTAATACTGATGTGCACAGAAAGTCATTAGTGAACTAATGCCACTCAGAAAGTGGGAAAAGGAGGTCATGGAGACAAACGAGCAGGAGAGTGTAAGAACTCAAACCTGTTAGTTGCCCTTGTGGTTCTCCAGGTCACAGGCTTGACACACGAAGAGACTGAATTTCTGGCCCATGAAATACCTCAAAGGTCAGAGAACGACCTCGCTGACAAACCAGCAGTAACATTAACAGAACCTCTCCTAGATCCTTTCCACTGGTGGTGAAGACATCGGGGGTTAGATATTACACTTTTAGAATAAACTCTAGATAACGCGGCCCCCACTAATGGCTCTGCAAATGAAGCAAAGGCAAACACACGCTGCAATAAAAGGTGGATGAGTAGCTCGAATGGACCAACGATACCTGTGGAGGTGGCACTGTGAGAAAGAGGGGAGAGAAGACCGAAGACTGAGGGGATGTTCTGAGGGACCCATTCTTCCTCTCCTCTCCCGGTGGTGATGGTGTTGGACTTTGCCCCGCCGCTGATCGGAGGCTGAGTGAATGCGTTGCCCGGCCTACCGGTTTATAAGTCATCCCCTTAAACCTCGCTTGGGAGGAGAGATAGAGGAGGAGGAAGGGAAGAAAGAAGGGGCAAAAGAAGAAACAAAGGAGCAAAAGAAAAAGAGCAGCAAAACAAAGAAAGAAAGACAGATTTTCCAGCGTCACCGATACAACACATTTATCAGTTTTAGTGGGTTCTGTTCCCAGAGTTGCAGCTATGTGGATGGATACCAAGGCGGAAGGGATGCGGGCCAGCGGGAACCCAGCCAGCCTCCATCTGCGTGTTTTAAGCAGTCTGCTGTTTTGCACTGGGGACATGGTGCACTTGGATACATACACAGAGGGTAGGAGAACTCTCACACGCTATTACAGCTTTAAAGTTCATCAACAAACTTTTGCTGATGAAGTGAAGTGAAGATTTTGATATGTAAACTTAAAAAAATGTAATGTATAAAATGTAAGCGCCTGAAAAAATACATCATTTATGAAGTGTGAGACTTCTCATAACTTAAAAAACGTCTAGTAAAAAAACTTTTTTAAAGTGGGCGGAAAGTAAGCTGCTGTAATCACATGACTTTTGATTTCTTTCCAGCACTCAGAAGTATCAAGCAACAGAGAAACAAAAGGTTTTTTGTTACAATTTGCCTGTTCACTTCTACTTCGCAACATTCGAGAAAGAATAGGCTGAAAGTATTGCAAAGTTTGGATGGAAAAGCTCAGGCCCTGAAGGGGGATGTGTGTGGGTTTTAGTTTCAGAAACAATATTTTCCTTTCTCTGTCCTCCCCAGACAAGCCGTTTGTGCTGCAGCTGGCGGTGTGGGGCCTGAGGGGGGTGGCCAGGGTGATCCTGGCCAACAACCCGCTCAGCGGTGCTCTCATCCTGGCTGCACTCTACTGGGCTTCCCCCTGGCAGGGCCTACTGGGAACTCTGGGTCTGCTGGCCTCCACCTTAACAGCTGTTCTCATAGGACAAGACAGGTGAAAGCATATGAATCTATACACAGAAACACAGACACACACACCAAAAGCACACATATGTAAGGAAACAAGTATTTTAAAGATGAAAGCAGTACAAGGCTGCTATGATCTAATCAGGGCCCAAGACAAAACTTCAGGAAAATAAAAGCCCCACAGCTGATATTGCTGGGTTCACCCACACACCCCCGTTCACAGTACTGTATGCTAATTGACAACCTTGTTTTGAAGGTTTTAAAAATAAGTCCAATTGCAATGGGATTCACAAACCTTTTTAAGTCTGAAATGTTGAATACATTTCGTCTCACCCTGGGATCCGGATTCATTAAAACATTTTTTTTCATGTGGGCGCCCACACAGGAGGGAACCCAAAAGACCCATTTAAGAAACGCTCCACTCATGTGTATTTTGATCATGAGAAACTTTCATAAGCCTACTGTACTGTACAATAGTACAGAAATATCGCCCTCAGTAGTTTCCTGTTATAAAGTTTCATCCCAGAATTTTTAGCACTGTGCCTTCCTTTCTATGTCTTCTTCCTCTCATGTTTTGTGTGTGTGTGTGTGTGTGTGTGTGTGTGTGTGCGTAGTGCTGAGGTGTCTGGTGGTCTCCATGGTTTTAACGGTATGCTGGTGTCTCTGCTGATGGGAGTGTTTAGCTCTGCTGGAGACTGGTACTGGTGGCTGCTACTGCCCGTCTGTCTGGGGTCGGCCACATGGTGAGAGATACACACAAAAACACACACACACACACACACACACAATAATCAACCACGTCATGTTCTCTCTCTCTCTCTCTCTCTCTCTCTCTCTCTCTCTCTCTCCCTCCCTCCAGTACCTTTCTATACAGTGGTCTGTCATCAGTGTTGGACCGCTGGGACTTGCCTGTCTCCGTGTTTCCCTTCAACATTGTCATTCTCCTCTACCTCCTGTGTACCGGGCCGGGCAACCCTTACTACCCGCACCATGCCACCATGCCACCAGGGGCGCTGCTGGAGCCCAACGCTACCCAGCTCATTGCAGCACAGGTGAGGAAGGAGAAGATGGGTTGAGAAGAGCCACTGAGCTTACTGAGAGTTTTGACACAAGTGAAACACTATCTCTCTTGGTGGAAGTGTTGAGTGTGGTTCAAATCAAATCAAATCACATTTATTTGTACAGCCCTTAATCACCGTTAAGCCGTGGGCTTCACAGTGCCCAACATATGAAACAATAAATGGTTAGTACACGACATCCCCCAGCCTTAGACCCTCACAGAGGACAAGGAAAAACTCCCCCTACCAGGACGGTTGGGCGTGCAATAGATGCCGAGTTTGGGAAAGCAGCGTATACAGAGTTCATAAAAGTTTATTATGGTGGGACATCCAGATCTGATGTGGGGCATACTTTCTAATATGATGCCAGATGAGGGTGCGTTTCAGTGAGGAGTAGAAAAGTCACCTTTGCAAAGGTGTGTACCACAATGCATCGCTCCATCTCACATGTCCCACTGATCAAAACAAACAAATCAAGCAGAGAAAAGTCACACATATAAATGTAAGCAGATCACTGAAGCATGCAGGATGATTTCTGTTTTTATACTTTGGATGGAAAGATTATATACAGGACTTTCTCCTTTGTCTGTTAGTCTGTTGCTTGTTCTATTAAAAATATGTAAAATCATACACGGGACTTGGAGATGGATCCCCCAAGCCTAAAAAATAATATCATACTATAAATAGGCCCAGGGGGGAGAGCGGTTCAATGACCCTCGACTGCACAGAAGAGCAGAAGGGCTTACCTGTTCCTCCGTCGCCATCAATTTAGGGATGAGAAGAAACGTTACGTGTTAAAAGTGGAACCACGTTCGGTCCAGGTTGTGGACTGGAGCTTGACGTTAGTGCTCAGATCTCACCAGGACCTGATTATGGTTGGGAATTTGTCCCCTTGATGGATTTGGGTTGAGCACAGGTTCCAAAATATTAGTAATCAGTGTTGGGGAAAGTTACTTAGTTAGTTTACTTTGTTACTTACCTTAAAACTTGTTACTTGGGGTTGATCATTGTTTTTAAGTGAAAACAGTAAACTAAACCATGTAGTTTATATCGAGGATACTTTGTATTTTTACTTTACATTGCATTTTTGCATTGGCAGCATGTTGTGGGGATTTACACTTTTTCTACTTAAAAAAAACACAAATGAAACAATCTGAACAAAAATGAAAAATGAAAAGTTAGTCTCAGTGATGCACTTTTTGGGGTTTAGCTGTGTTTGGCCTCACAAAAACCTCGACCTCTTGGGCTTGGTTCTACTTTTTCCATTTTTTCTGCTATGGGCTAAACTCAGGATGACTCAACCTCTACTGTGGCTGCCATGTTGCTGCTGTCTCCTGAGCTAACAAGATTGGAGCACGATATTCATAAAATCAGCTAGCATCGATTCACCAGTTTCTTAGCAACAGCCATTAAGGGAGCTGATATCTGGAATATGAAAACCGTCCAAACTTGCCTAATTAATAGCCATGGCTGCTCAGACTGGGGGTGAAGTTGTTCACCAGGGAAGGCATACGAGGTCTAGGCTAGGTCTGTGTGATATACTGCAGGTCTGCGTATCATATTCACGAGTGGTAGGTCGGTCTCAAAGGTGATGTAGAGAGTGGGAAAGCAGCTCAGGTTCCAACATCATGAAGATCAATCAAGGTTAACATCCATGAGCTGACAGGCTAACAGGGTTTTCATAGGCAGCTGTTGCACTGGTAATGACATTGCAAAAATGACTGCACCCACAAGCCAGGGGGAAACGAGCAAAGATGCAACACGCTCACAGTGTAGTAATGCCTCCGGCCATACCTGACTCGGACCGCTTTCTCATTTTAAAAGTATGTAATGTCTCGTGTCATAGTTTCTTCTTGTGCACAGGAATTCAACTGGAGCTTTGTGGTGATTTCATGTTGACAGTAAGCATTTGCTATCTGTTGCGTGGTTTGTTTGGCCCAGCGGATTTAGTGGAAAATGCCGTTGCCTTGAACTCTCTCGCGGGAGTTCACCACCGGAGCCATGACTCTCGCCAGCTGCTCCAGTCGGCTTTTCATCTCTCCCAGCCAGCTGGCATTTCGGTGTCTGACGAACCGCTGAATTTTAATCACCGTGCTGTTGTTTCGAAACAGACGGAGAATATTATGTGATCGGAATCAGAAACCCCTTTATACTCCAAGTGCAATGAATGACGGGACGTTTCACAGTACACGTGCTGGCATATCTGGTTTAAGGACAACAGAACCTCACATGCATGTGCACAAGGACACCGTAAGACATGTCAAACAGCAGACTAGACCCATCATTCTCCCTTCATTCTCTATGCAAAGTCATTATTTTAGCAGCATGACATATGGTACACGTCTGGTAGTGTGATGGTGAAGCAGATGAACAATGGTAGATTTAATTGGTCTTTGGGCAAAAAAAAAAAAAGAAACATTTTCCTTCAATATCGTCAAGAGGTGAGCAGAGCTGGAGGCCAAAATACCCAAGAAGGTCCAAATGAAAGTAGAACATTCATGATGTCGATCCATAACATTAGCTAATGTTAACAATCAGCTACTTTATATTGTTAACATTATATTTATCACCAAACAAATTTCTTCTTAAGTGACAGCATTGATTTTTAGTATTGGTAATATGCACACATTATGCTTCATGTTCTTAGTGGCTCATCTTTGACAGTCAAGTTGTTTGTCGTAGTGCTAGGTGACTTTAGTTGCTAACGCTGCTACTGTTCAAACTAGTTGCAGGCTCCAATTTACCTCGTTGGTTTGGAGATACATATACCGTTAACATTACATTATGGACAGGGGAACCACTGGTGTGAGCAGGTTTTATCTTCAACATCATGGATGTTCGTTATTGTTGCCTTTGAGCCTTCTTGAGTAATTTGGCCTCGAGCTCCTTTCATCTCCACGATATTGAAGGATAATGTAGTTGTATATTTTCATTTTTTGTCCAAAGACCAGTCGAGTCTGCCGTTGTTTCCATCTGCTTCACAGTGTTCTGCCTAGTGTTTTCCCACTCCAAGTATGATGTGAATCCAATATGAATAACCTGTGTGGATAAGTGAATCATCTCTGACAGTGCACACCCCTTATATTCTGTATTTAAGGTACAACCCTCTGGCCATCACCTCAGTCTCCCTACTGCCATGAAAAAAAAAGCATAAGGACTCCTGCTTTCAAATAGGACGCGATACCTCCATGCCGGCGCTCTAAAACAATTTGCAATGGCTTGTGCCTGCACTCGACTCAGAACAGCAACAATCTGTAAAACCCTCGCATGTCCAATAGAAATGACAAGGGAAGTAGAATAACAATGGAACTGATTCTAGCAGTATCTGAAACCTGATTTATACAACACAAGTCTGAGAGTCTGGTAGAGAAGCTCTCTCCTGGAAGCATTAACGAGATTAACGATCCATGACCCTTGGATGTTAGATTTTCAGTTGCTTATAGGTTCATTCTACAATTAGCAAGATATCAAACTAGGAATGGCTCCTGTGTCCAATCTGAAAGACCAGTTTGACCTAAATGTTGGTAGAGGGAGAGGAATGCCACGGTTGTCATGATGATGTCAGTGATTTGTCGCATGCTTGACACCTTGCACTGGTGACTAACTGTTGCTGTGCCCGTCAGTCTTACATTTTATGCTTTTAAACAATGTTGTGTTTTACTACTTGCTGCAGAACCGATTTCCAGTTGGGACAAAAACTTGAATTGGAGCCTGAACATTCCCAGTATAGCCTTGTCTCCCTCCTACTTCCTTTTGAAACACCATGCTGGAGTCATTTTTTCTCTACACACTGTGGAAGTTTTTTTTCTGCTGCCAAAGTATGTAATTGGAACTACGAGGGCCTCTCGGCACAAATGAAACTATTTGATCGATGACACAGAACTTTTGACAAAGGTTCCTGGCTCTAGGTATTACACATGGGTCCTGTGCATTTTTTATTCCAAGAAGCAGGAAGCAGGAGTGGAGAAGAAGGACAGGGTATAATAGTTTTCCTACGGCGCATGATGATCTGCAAACCGACCGTGAACTGGTCTTAACTAGATTATCCACGCTGACTAAACCCCATTAGCGCTGTTAGGTGTCCTGTATAGAGTCAAGATTTACGTAAGGTTGTTTTACCGAGCGCCACGTCCCGTGGTACAGTATGTTCCTCTCACTAAATAATTAGTTTTCACAAGTATCACCCCCTCCCTCCCTCGCTCCGAATTGCTCTCTGTGACAGTTTCTCTCAATCTCTATCTCTCTCTTGCAGATAGTCTTTCTCTCTTTCTCACTTTCATCCTTTGATCCTTCCCTCTCTATTTCATATATCACTCGTATCTTTCCCTTCCTCTCCAGCAGACTCTACCCGTCTGTCTGTCTCTCTCTCTCTCTGCCCTTATAAATTTTGTCCCTTTCATTTTATAAATTCCCCTCGGATCATTTCTTGGGAGATCTGAAAACTCTAAATCCTCTTTTTCATCTTGCCTTCTCCGCTTCACTTCTTCTTTTCTCCCTCACCCTCCCTCACCCTCGATCTATTTTTAAATCTCCTTCCTCCATCCACATCCACCTTTATCTCTTCTCTCTCTCTCCTCCTCTTCTCCTCTCCCTCGTTCCGTTTCTTCCTCTCTCACTTTTTCAGTTGCCAGCCATTCTCTTTGCTCTCTCTCTCCTCCACCTCTCCATCCTCTCTTTCATCTCTCTCCTCCTCTCATCTCCTCACCTCCCCTCCTCCCTGGTAGTTTTGTTCAGTTTATTTGACAATGGAAGATAAAAAATAAACACACAGCGGGCATAACCATGTTTTCACGAACAACACAAAGTCACAGATTTTTTCCATTAGGGTTCTTGATGCGAAACGATCTCATCCCCTCCTCTCTTTCTCCTTCTTCCTCTCCTCCATTTTCTACTATCTTCTCTTCTCTTCTCTTCTCTTCTCTTCTCTTCTCTTCCCTTCATCTCTCCTCCTCTTGTCTCCAGAGATGGCGGTGACGTTGGTGCTATTTATATTTAATGTCTTCAGCTCTCACTCTGCTGAGGATGGCTGCGCTGCCACGACAACATGCTGCATTATATTGCATACACATGTGTGCCCGCATGCACACACATACACACACACACACACAGAGACACACGTGCACGCACATCCACACACACACATACAAGTGTGGCAGTGATATAATTAAAGACCATTTATGACTTGTAAATATCAGCGACAGGCAGGTGTTCTCATCATGTCGCCATGGAAACACATCACCTCTCACTGACTGGAATGCAGTCTGTGTGTGCGTGTGTGTGTGTGTGTGTGTGTGTGTGTGTGTGTAGCTAGGGTGATGGAAATCACAACTCCCTTCTAACTCCTTACTCCTCTCTAACACCTAGCTCCACTTTAACACGTCTCTAAATCTTAACTCCTCCCCTCTAGGAGATAAACAGGAGTCTGAAAGGAGTTCCCAATTCCTAACTCCTCTGTAACTCCTCTGTAACTCCAACTCCTCTCTAACTCCAACTCCTCTGTAACTCCTCTCTAACTCCAACTCTTCTCCCCTGTAGGTGGTGCGTGGCATCCCTCTGGGTGTGGGTCAGATCTATGCCTGTGGGGCCCTGGGGCCCTCCCTCCTCATCCTGGGGGCCGTTCTTCTCTACTCCCCCCTGCTGGCCATGCATGCTCTGCTGGGATCGGCAGCAGGAACGCTAGCTGGTGAGTCTCAGCAAGTGTGTGTCTGTGAAGAAGAAGTGGGTGTTGCTGGTTTTTAAAATGATAAAATGAGGTGAGGGGGGTCACTATTATCCTGTTCACACACACAACCTGGGAATACCTTCTGATATGTTTATCTGGCTCTATCCCATAGAGGAGGCAATTCACACCGAGCCAAATGGGCTGTATATAACAGCGAGCTTGCAATTCTGATCTCTAACCCTGACCAGGATTGTTTTGTGGAGTAAATTAACTTTTCATATACTGACAGTTGAGCAGAGCATTTCAGCAGTGTCAGTGAACACCGATGATCTGATACCAGACACCCTCGAACCACCAACCGCCCAATTATTAGTCAGCGTCTCCACCTCGGGGCAATCCCACCTTCATGCTTCTGACATCAACTATCCTCCCACGTTTCAGCAATAAGCCACTTGACGCTGTGTTTTACACTGATTGTAGAACAGCTAGGAGACATTGTTAGGGACAACAAAACGCAGAGTAAAACCCTCTCAGCTGATTTAAAATCACCCTAAACCACAGCGTCGAGGGGCTTATTGCTTTTAGAAACCGGCAGTGGCAGATGCAACCGTTGCATTGCTGTAAACTTTAAGGACACAGGAGTGTTTATTGGGTGTTTTACAATGGCTTCTAACAGGGCTCAACCAATCAGAACTGAGGACTACAATTTAAAGTTTTATATCCATGAGTGATTCTAACTGCAATATACAAACTTGTACCTCAAACAGTATCGCTCCGCCTTGTTTACATTTCATTTATTCACTCTGTTTATTCACTCAGATTGTATTGTTTAGCACCGAGGAACTCGTTATATAGGGCCAAATTAAAATGATGCAATTAAAACCTATAGCTTATATCTATCTTTAAGGTTTGACACTGCTGTAGAAATGTAAATGTAAGTGTAAAAGCAATAACATACTGGTCGTATATATCGATACTGGTGTTCACAGATCAGCATACCGGTGCCATTATAAACCTGGAGGACTGGAAGAGAATCCCTCTGCTCCTTCTGCTAAACTGACTTCAGTAATGGGGCACAGAATAAATATGGTTAAGCCCTCCGTCTCTAAAACCATGAGTCAGGACCCAAAATCCATTGCGGGCCTCTATCTGCCGGCTTCCCGGCACCTGGCTAAATGTAGAAATGTGTTTTAACGAGGGTGAGGCTGTGTAAAGTTTATGAATCCCTCTGGCAAAAAGACAGAATGTCAGCGCACTTAGAAATGTGAAACTGCGAGATAGGCAGCAGCAGCCGGTGGGCAGTTAGTCGCCCCCGAAGGACACAAAGCAATTAGCCAGAGTGGCGATAACTACCAGCTCAGACACAAACACACAGGCCTGTGGCTCTGCCTGCCTTTTGTGTCTGCCTCTCTGTAACTGTATTAGAGAGAGAGAGAGAGAGAGAGAGAGAGGGAGAGAGAGGGAGAGAGAGAGATGGATGAGTAAGAGAGAGAGAGAGAGAGAGAGAGAGAGAATGGATGGTGAGAGACAGAGAGAGAGGAATGGATGGTGAGAGAGAGATGGAGGGAGAAGAGAGAGGGATGGAGAGAGAGAGGGATGGAGAGAGAGAGGGATGGATGGAGACAGAGGGATAGATAGAAAGAGAGAGCTAAGCTGTGCACTCTGAATGACTGATGAGGACAGCAAGAGAGAGAC
>CABFOQ010031328.1:0-10405 GCA_900660455.1 Gephyroberyx darwinii
ACACACACACACACACACACACACACACACACACACACACACACACACACACACACACACACACACACACACACACACACACACACACACACACACACACACGGGCAATATTTTCATTCGCGAAGGTGTCATCCACTCGCCGCTCCTTAATTTACTCCCTTAACGGCCGCAACATCACGGCTGATTAAACGCTAAATCTCTCAACCCCTGGAACCGGCTGCTCGGTCACGTTAATCACTATGTTGTCTCTGAGATGGGCGAGTTGTGGATGATGACGGGAATATTTATGTCCTGTGGATTGGAAAGTGTGTGTTGGAGAGTATGAGGATTTTTTTTTTGGAATTAGGAGGCGGCACTGTGAAATATATAGCCTAATGTAGATGCGGTGCAGGGGAACACGACTATCAGTGTGCAACTCTGAAGATTTACAGGTTAATCCAAAGATTACAGACCACTGCGTTTGGTTACTTACTACTATCTTCTGTATTGTTGTATGCCAGTTTATTTTCCAACCTGTGAGTTGTAACTCCTAATAGACCGCTAAGAGATGACTAAAGAGTGAATTAACCTGAATAACAGCAGTTTGCTAGTTGGAGTTTGGAGTAAACCATGCATCAAACGAGATGATATTCTGAATGAAGTCAACCATCTCTCTGTTATTAATGATTTCGGGGTGCAGGGCTTACACATCGTGAATGTGGCTGTAGAACCTGCCATTCAGCGTGCCGAGTTCGGAGCCCACCAGGATGAAGGGCGCGGCTATCCCAGCGGCCTGGAGGAGGCGGTGCAGATCGTCCACCATCCTGGAAAAACAACAAAGCTCGTCTGTTTCCCTGCGGAAAGTTGGAGACGTAAACTGGGCCAGGAGGTTTATTTATCGAGCTAGGTGAGGCTAGGTCACCTGGCATGAAGGATGAACACACAGACGGGCCATCATTAATCTCATCTCATTATTGTCCTCATTAATAAGTTGATTAAGGGACCGTGAGAGAGTCATTATTAGGAAGAAAAATGACCTGTGAGAGAAATAGTAATGAAACACTTGAACTTTTTGAACAGAGATTTGAACACAGTATGCTTTATTTTTGCATGTAATCTCTTTCACGACAAAGCAGCCCAGCTGCACCAAAATAAACACTACACTGAAACCCAAATTTAAGGGTAAAGGAGGGACTGCTGGCTCCTTGGCCATAGCAAAGCACTGCAGATAAAATAAACACCAGCAAACTTACATCAGCAGAAGGAGCATCATCATTACATGAAATGCAGCGGCTCCTCTCTGACAGCCATCTGTTGTCCTGGGTTTCTGGCTCTAATAAATCAAACCTGGGGTGTCACACTGAAATGAAGAGGCTTCGCAGGGCTCACAGGGAGGGAGGGAAGGTGAGGTAGTCATCAAACCCCCTGAGATATTGAATTCTGGGAAATTGATTGCTTGCATCAAAAATGGGCGGCCGCCTGCCGTCTGGGCCAGATGCCAAGGTAAACAAGACTGCTGACCGTCGACGAACTCAGCCCTTAGACAGATTTAACACTCAATAAATGCGTTACGGTGTCGAAGCCAGGAAGATTACGGACGCATCCTGCAGCAGCGCAGGACAGGGGGCGGGGCTGGGGCGCCCATGCATGTGCCCATTAGTCTCTGCTGGCTCGGATAATCGATGAGGGACCCCAAATGGCCACGTAATCAAAGAAAACAGCATTTTAAGGAGAGGATTACTTGGAATAAATACGAGGAAATTGATTTTAAAAACTACATTCACCGGCTGCACTACACTTGTGCTGACACTGCACCTACACTCAGGCCCACATTTCATCCAATAATTTCAAAATAAATCAAACTCAACTATAATGGGCTGAAAACATAGATGGCCCCGCTGGCTTGAAACAGCCCACTCCATCCATTTAGAAACCACAAGATGGCAAAATAATAATAACAACTTGATACAGTGACATGATTTTTATAAGGCATAATTTGTGTGAAGCTGCGCACATGACTCAAGCCTACTTGTACATGTTGAGTCTCAGAAGCAGAATACTCACCGTCCAGTCGTTGACATTCCCCAAACTTTCTCTGTTCCTGTGGTTTCATTCTGCATCACCCGCTTGCTGAAGCCCAGCCCCATTCTGTCATAGGTACATACCTGGACAACGGGACAGACAGAGAGACCCCGGCTTTAGCTAGTTTCACCTCGTTTCACACACCACATGACATTCTCTCCATTCCCTCAACAACCACTAGAGACAGCCCTTGGAGTCAGGAGTCCTGACAGTCTCTTTTTAAAAAGGAGAACACAGATGTAAACAGTGTGCTGTACGTTCGTCTGTGCTATTGCTGTTGTCGGTAAGTTGTTCAGATGTATCTAGGCCTTTCCGTGACAAGCCTGCGACCTCATTCGGGTCACATTTCAGACAAACAACAAGGGGCAGGCTGTCAACAACGACTTTCTGCTATGCTGAGTCCTTGCTGAAGAGAGAGGATGTGGCAGGGCTATTGCAAGGACTGTTCCTACATGCCCCTGACAACAAACAACATGACTGTATTAGTAGTAGCTGCTTCCAGAGGCATGCAGCTGCAGAGAAAATTCATCACAATGGATTTCCTCGGTGAAAAGAAAAATCCATGTGAGCATGTCAGCTAGCCTCCAGCACATATTATGGCTACACCACATCATAGATCTTCAGTTTTTTTGTTCAGTCCACTTGTTTTATCACACAAATACAAAAAACATCCATAATCCACAGGGAAATATTCTTTCGTCTTTCTCTTACATAAATCATTTCGGGATATATGTTTTCAGTACAGTACACAGCTATTTTGTCAATTCCCCACCTTTGTCAGCAGAGCAACACTCTCTTGGACATGCAACCAAATGTCTGAGGACATCCCAGTCGGGGCATCCAATATGACTAAAGAAAAACAGACTGGTTAGGCTGAGGCCAGAGATGGACATATAAGACATAGACTCTGATGATCATAAACTGGGCTACAATATTTAGGATAAATAAAGTTTTCTCACTCATAAATCCTGATCATATTCATAGAATGCATATTTTATTACCAACTGGCATTCCTTGTCCTTTACACAAAAGGTGCATCTTTTGACCCAAGCCAACATCATAAATCTGGCCACCTGTAAAGAGGGTGAAAAGAATGGAAAGATTAAGCTTCACAAAAAAATGTATCATTCGGCTCCCTGAACATTATTAAAAGACTTAATGATAGCTTCCCTACATTAGGTGCTATAGATTGATATATGACAACCTTTAGGCATGAGCATCTGTCCTTCTCTCTGCAGTGATGCATAGTTGAGGAAAGGAGGGATGATGATGATGAGGAGCAAACACTTTGCAATGTTCATGAGCACGGACCCATAAGAGAGTCTGCTTTTGACTTCAGGTTGAATGTGCTGTCTTTGATCCACGTCCTTAGGATGTGTGGGGAAAAGGTACAATATTAAATCACGATTCAAATCATAATTGTCCGCGAACTGTCCATGACTTATAGCACAATCTAGTGATCTCTTTCCCTGAACTCCATTCAAAAATCCAGCAATATAATATTGCCTTGTTTATCGGCCAACGTACACAGTAGAACATAGAACATGATTTAAGACTTTTTACTACTGAATAGTACTGGTACTTTCGGCTCACATCAGATGCACAAAGCAGAACTTCATTTCAATAAAATCTCAACTTTTAGAAGTGGTTGACCATGCTTGCTAGCGACGACCATAGTGTATTTGATGGCTGAGAATAACAGGCGACCAAACTGCAAAAGTTGATATTTTATTGAAAAAAAAAAAGTGCTGCTTGGTGTATTAGATGTATGCCGAATTGAAGACTGGTTCCTATTGATTAATAACATATCGTAACGTGTGTTCTATAATGTGCGTGCTTTTGTAAATAAGCAAGGCAGCATTAAACTGTCTTATTTTATAATGGTGTTTGGCGTATTATTCTCTCCATACAAAAGAGAACAGCACGTATTGAGGGTATGATATCTCATGACTCGTCCATCTGATATAGTGTGGTAATCTTGGTAGTGTTAGGTCAAGATGAAAGCAGCAAACATGGGAAGCTAGGCAACCTGAGTAAGTAGCCTTGGTAGCTAACCAGCTAACAAACAGATGAGCTGCCCATAGTAGCGAAGCAGTTGGCTAACGGTAACGTTGCATACCTTTCTTTCTGCCTTAACGGGTTCATCGGTCGATTCATGACCTTCGGTCCTCCTGCGCATTTTAATAAAGATCTTATTTTTAACTTAATATAATGAAATATCAAATAAACTAAAGTAATGTATGTTGAATGACTGCTTAGGGAGTGCAGCCGCTTCCTGGCTGAGGTACAGAAGCCGAGAAGAGACAAAATGACAGTACTCTGTCAAAGTCATACACTTCATCCGTATTACATAAATTGATGTTGTCATTATCACTAATGATAATTGTCAAGGTCCCAAGATTGCTTATAACGGAATGTTTAAGGAGTCTTTCTGCTTTGAACTGAGACTGTAGATCAGTGGTCTTCAACCCTGGTCCTCAGGGCCCACAACCCTGCCGGTTTTCATTCCAGCCGTCTCATCAGGGGCTGATTAACACCTGGCACACCAGGTGAATCTAATTAACTACCTGGTAGGAAGGAAAACCAGCAAGTGTGTGTGTGTGAGAACCACTGCTGTAGAGAATCCCCCCCTCTCTCTCTCTTTTATAGCTGTAGCTCTAGCTCTCATAACAGTATAACAAGTGGCCTGCAGGGGTCCCTGTATCCCATGAACTATATTCCACATAACACATTCAACTCACCCAGCACTGGATAGAATCATTATCGTCATTTAATAAGAGTTTGTTTAAGGATCTCCCTCTCACAAATGAAATGAGGTGACAGAATTACAAACTGGAGGTCAATGACTAAACGTATGGAAAACTTAGATTGGATCTATTACAAAATAGAGAACGATAACCAGAAATTATGGCTGTTATTGCATGTCCTCTGCTCCTCTCAGAACAGCCAATCAAACCCTCATCATGTATAATAAGGCATTTGTAGTGGTCAGGCCGGTCTCTTCCAAAGCAAGTCATTTATGGAAATTGCCCTTTTTATGCAGTCAAACACGTGTGGCGTGCCAAAGAGTGTTGGCTTGCGTCACTCAGGGAGTGTGACCTCCATATTGATGCTGTGCTGCGTCACTCAAGTAGGCTACCGCGCAGCACTTGTTTTGAATCGTGTTTGCAGCAACGCTCCTCATCAGTAATCATCTTGCACATCATGTTCATCACGTACCTGGTTGGAGTTCGGAGTGAAAGCAATGCATGACATCAGAAGTACTTCATCGTGTGGAAAATAATGACTTTTGATTTTTGCTCTTATTCAGAAATACTACATCTCATTTTCTTTGTGTCCAGTAGCGGAAGTAAGACGTATTTTTCCCCTGTACTATAATACTTCACCAAAGAGAGAAAGAAGCAAGTTATCCACAAGAGTACTCTGAACATGTATCCATTAAATCGTGTCTAGACAAAGTTAAACCTCAACAATAAACCCTGTTTAGAGAGCAGATGACTGGTGACTGGGTCCATGTACTGAATTCATTGCAGTAATTATAATGTCTGGCTAGACTGAAATGATGAATGTCAGGTATTGACTCACTGTCAGGCTGCCTGAGCTTCAGACACCCTTTAATACCAGTGTGTGTGTGTGCATGTGTGTGTTGTTTTTGTTGATTAAAAATGGTGAAGGGCCTTGTCAACCTCTTGCTTCTGTTCCAGCTCTGTCTAATTAGGCCTGAGAGAGGAACGGTCTAACCAGACAGACAACTGTAACTTATTCACGCAACAATCACTCCGCCCTTGACTTCTGCACTGTATGACCTGTCCTCCAGAAAAGCAGCGGGTGTTTGATGAAGAAAACACTGGGGTCAAATCCAACTCATTTCAGCACAGATTTAGGCTTGATAACTGGATCCACATACAGCAGAAAACTGTTGATGATGCATGATGTCCTTGACTGTGTGGATTACCGATGCTGGGTTCAGGGCTTTACACATCTCTGATTGTGGCTAAAGCTTTACCTCAAACCTACAGATACCCTGTGATTGATCCCAGAGATTATCAGATATGACCGGCGCTGCATTTATATGATTGCTTTCTTTTGAAATGCATATATGTCGCTAGGACTCGTGCTCTCTTTAGCCCATTTCTTATTTAAAATGTTATTTTCTTTTAACATCCAAAATCTGTCCAGTATTCATATAATATCCCTGTAAGGACTTACAGTGTGCCTGTGGTGCTCAACAGTGAGTTTATAGTGACCTTATCATACTTAAAGGTATTTTGTTCTAATTTCCTGTATCACTATAATATTCCTAAAGTATTCCTACAATGCATTCTTTCTTTTTGCATTCCTTCTTTCTTATTAAAACATGTTTCCTTTTGATATGATATTTCTATAATATTCTTAAAATAGGTTTCCTGTGGTACTCAATACTATGTTTAGTGACCTCGTACTTACAGTAATGGAATTTTTTTTAATCTCCTCTGGTTTCTCTATAATGTAAAATATTCCTGACAGGGATTACTTGTGTGGTGATATTTGCATTGTATCCTTCTAAAATGTACCTGGAAACGATATTATTCTCATGTCTCATGCTTTGTACATGTTGATACCCTTATCAGATATAAACAAAGCAAAGTCTTTACGTCATATGTCATTTTCATTTTCATAATTTTTCTGACTACGCCAGAGCCCTTCCCTGGTCCTTCAGTGCCAGGTCTCCTTGACACCACCCTTGCCATTTCTGCCATGTCTTGAGGCAGCAGCCATTTTTATGGTGTTGCTTATTTCCTGCCTACCCTGACATTCAGCAGAGTCTCACACAGTGGAGTTCATCCTCAGCTGCAGGGCATCTTTCTCAACCAACACATATGGAAGAGGACAGACTCTGGAAATGGAGGGTAAAAAACACAAAAAACACAGAAACCAGTAGTAAACACATCTGCTAACTCTCTCGTGTGTGTGTGTGTGTGTGTGTGTGTGTGTGTGTGTGTGTGTGTGTGTGTGTGAGTGTGTGTGCTACCTTTTGTGCCTTTTGTGCAAATAATGACCCATTTTTCTGACATTTCTCAGATGCACCTATGCCCCAGGTCCAATTTATCCCTGGCCAGTTGCCGCACTTCCTCTTGTTGTGCTTTTCCCAAGCCGCAATACTTAATTCCCTTTTCTCAAGCCCAGAAACATCACACATACACACATACATGCACTCACACACACACACACACACACACACACACACACAAACAAACATATGAGCACAAGAGACACAACTGCATGAAATCAAATCATAATTGAGATAGCACAGGAGTCGGATGAAAAGCCATTTCCTGTTTGTCTTATCTGTTTGTCACGCAGAGCAGGTTAACCAGGTAACATATCCGCAGTAGGCTGTCTGTATCACCAAAGGTTATCGCTAAATACTGCTGGGGCATTCACGGGATTGTCAGATGGGGTTCATATCTTGCCTTTATTAGATTCACCGAACTGAATGGTGGGTATAGTATGACCCAAGCTATTCACCATTTTAGACATTTTCCTGAGCTCCATGGCATCAAATGAATGAATACACATGACGTTAAAACCAGCTATCATGGGTTTTATGACTGTAAAGAAACCAAAAGTAAGAAAATACTACAGAAGGAGGGAACAATTGTCCCTCATGTCAAATAAGTGCAAAATCAGTGAGGCAGGTTGTTCCCTCTGAAGGTCGTTTCAAACGTCTCCTCGTGGCTGACCCACTGTGTTTCATGTTCTCTATCACTGTCAGCCACGCAGCGGATAACAAGCCTCACTACAGGTAAGGAACCCGGAGCTGGGCAGTCGATAAAAGGACGAAGGCTGAATGGTGTTCTTTGTGGTTACAACGGTAAATGCCATCTGAGAGCTCGAGCAACATGTGAGAGAAAAATTAAATGTGGCCAAAAGCTTCCCTCCCATTGGTTTGGGGTCAGCCTTGTCTGAAATGAGCACGTCTTTTAATCTCTCACTAAGTCTCAAGCCAAATCAATCATGCAGGACGGCTCATAGTTTTTGGATAGGTGTGAGATAATAATAAAAAGATAAATCATTTTATTGTTGTATTTATTTTTCAGTGAAGTGCCTCTTTAATTGTATTTGGTTGTACGCAAAAAGAAACACAGGCTATACTGTGGTATAGTATCGTGGTGTGTATAACCCCTCGTATCTTAATAGATGGTTTTGGGTTCTATTTATAATTCAGTGTGAAAAGGTATAGCCTGATCCCTTCCCCTGAGAAAACAACCTATTTCTTAGGAAACGTACCGTCTCCCTCATTTATTTATGAGGGAGCTGTGGGGTGTGTGGGGGGGTTTGAATCAGAGGCATCAGTCTTCGGCCCTCATGCAGACTCCATGCGGCGCTCATCGATTTTAGCCCCTTGCTGCTGTAGTGCACCATCAATCAATACAGTAACAAGTCTTCATTTATCCTTGAAAAATGCACTGTTCCCAACTCACTGGGCATGGAGCCCTAGTGTCAGTGGCATTAATGTGCACAAGGTGGGGGTGACAGAAGTGCCCCCTTTTTTTTTTTTAAACTTTATTTAAACAGGCTAGGTCTGTGCCCTTATGGGTGACTTTCATTTTAGCCACAGGTTTAGTCACAGGAACTTTTAGTGTGAAAATTAAGCGTGTGTTTTCTCCCATAGGGGCACCCTAACAGCTTGGCTGATGCACTGACTCGCTGTGTAAACACGGTCTGCACATCAGCCGGGCTAGCACCCTCGACCCTAGCATCCCATCTTGCTTAGTGGGAAAATGGCAAAATCCAAGTTGAGAACGTGTTGTTTCATATTTAAAGATACCTTGTAAATAAATGAAGCTGATAAACTAATAAAAACATAAAATATTTCATATTACTAACGTTGTTGGTCAGAGCGCAGAGCTTCACTTCCTATTTCGCTTCATTTCATCTTTAAAGTGTGTTGCGTGTGTGGTTGTGTGTGTGTGTCCTACTTCAGCCTAGAGGGGGCTTCATCAGCATGCACGCACCCCCAATCCATGGGGCCCCAGGTTGGTGCGCTCGGAGGAGGTGCCCCCTTTTCACATTTGCCCCTGCCCCTTTAGAGAGTCTGTGCACGCCACTGGTCAGCGGCACCAGAGAGAGGCACTAGTCTCCACTGGGCCTCCAGCCTCATCTGCCCAGCAATGGATTCGACTCAACACATAAATGACCATAAGAAATAAATTCAGGTACCAAAACAGAAACAGCAAAATTGCAGTTACATGGTTTTCCCTCCGGCTTGGTTTCCTGCAGCCCGTAGCGTCCCAACACTGACCTGTCACGTATGCATCGTGTTTCTTTCCGCCTACAGTCACAACTTTATCCTTGAGGGAAAACCCCTGAAAAAGAAGCAGTGGCTTATATGTGTTTTCCCAAGGTCAGGCAGGTAGTGTAACACAACAACCTCAGGCGTTTCTATTCATCACTGCCAAGATGTTGCTTTCATTTACTACTACTAAAAGATAACATCACAAAGCATGATGGTATTTATATCAGAACTTGTAGCTGTGTAGGTAATGCTGAAAAGATGTAATCCTAATGGTAGCCTTATTCAACAATGTCTAATTTAAATTAATTCATTAAAGCCTAAAAGATAATAGTTAAAGATAGATAGATAGATAGATAGATAGATAGATAGATGGATAGATAGATGATAGGATGGATGGATGGATAGATAGATAGATAGATAGATAGATAGATAGATAGATGGATGGATGGATGGATGGATGGATGGATGGATGGATGGATAGATAGATAGATAGATAGATAGATAGATAGATAGATAGATAGATGGATGGATGGATGGATGGATGGATAGATAGATAGATAGATAGATAGATAGATAGATAGATAGATAGATAGATAGATAGATAGATAGATGATAGATAGATAGATAGATAGATAGATAGATGATAGATAGATAGATAGATAGATAGATAGATAGATAGATAGATAGATGATAGAGAGAGAGAGAGAGAGAGAGATAGATGGATGGATAGATAGATAGATAGATAGATAGATAGATAGATAGATAGATAGATAGATAGATAGATAGATAGATAGATAGATAGATAGATGGATAGATAGATAGATAGATGATAGATAGATAGATAGATAGATAGATGATAGATAGATAGATGATAGATAGATGATAGATGATAGATAGATAGATAGATAGATAGATGATAGATGGATAGATAGATAGATAGATAGATAGATCAACTTATCACCTCCTTTCCTCTCTCCCTTCTCCTCAACTCATCATCTCTCCTCTTTCTTCTATTTCCTTTCATCCTCCTCCTCTCCCGTCATCTCCCGTCCTCCCCTCCCCCCC
>CABFOQ010031332.1:0-13299 GCA_900660455.1 Gephyroberyx darwinii
ATAAAAGTTGCAATTATCATGATAAGAATGACAGGAAATGGGAGGAGAACGGCTCCCTGTACTGCCATCCAGGTGATAACAGATCATTACTTTGGAGAAGATGGGGAGAGTGAAGCTGAGAGGACACACACACACACACACACACACACACACACACTGGTCCGTGTCTAGCTGATACAGAGTTAACACATTGAGGAAGTGGGCTGCTGGACAAAGCTGACCTTTAGTGGAGATAAATAAAGCGAGAACAGTTGCTCTGGTGTCAGGGCTGCCACAAAGAAAACCGTTGGTTCCTACATCACATAGAGAGGCTCTTGTTAAAGACATAGCCAGATGGAAAAACAAAAAAAAAACAACCTCTGCCTCCATAAGCCAGACCTGTAATACTGATGTCATACTATCACTTCCATATGTAACCAGGAAGCCTCATGGGAAAACCCCCAGAGACGGAAGACGTCCTTGTTAACTAACCCCATGAAACCCATTTTCGAGAAACGCTTTAATTCACCGTGCAGGAACAGATGATAAATTGATTGAATGTGTAGTCGGATGCATCTGTGAAACACACAGCAGCCGTTGCGGTTAAGCATCTTTTTTTCCGAATTCATTTTAAAAAGGTAGCTGAGCTAAATTCAATTTACCGACTGCGAGCAAATTGGCCAAATTACACCGAGCTAGTTTATTTGGCCATGTTCCTCAATTCTCCCAACAACTGGAAAGCCAGTTACAAACTAAACTCACAAGCTGTTGGCCATATAAAACACCCTTGTTCCTTCTCCCTCGCTCAAAAACAAAATCATCTCCATTACCCCTGGGCGAAACTAAATTAGACAGCGGGCCAACGACAGGTGAGCCACGACGGTAGCTGCTGCAATAAATAAGTAAGGTGGAGCGGGGGGCCGGGGCCGCTCTGAGTCAATTAGCTGAGGAATAGTAGCCGCCGTAGTGTTTAGGGGCTAGCAGACACAGGCCGATGGGGAGATAAAGAGAAAGCTAATTCAATTAAAGAGTTGGATGCTGTTCTTTTCATTATCAGAGCCTGTTAAAAGCGGTGGTGCGTGACTCACTGTGAGCGGAGGACAAGATTAACACCATCAGATAAAGAGCACTCACCAGACAAAGCTCTTCTCCACCCGTGCATTCTTGCTGCACTTCCCCTCCGTCTCGCTCGCCTGTTCCTGTTTTTTTTCCTCGCTTTGACCGTGAATCTCGCCCTATCGCTTTCCCTCTGTCTCTTTCATTCTGCTTCCCTCCCTGTATCTACACCCTTGTCTTTCCTCACGCCCCTCTCTATCTTCCTCCCACTTCAATGCCTCTTCCCGTCTGCCGCCCTATCTGTCTTCAAAACCCTGCTCTTTCGTTTTCTGTTATGACTTAAACCCCATGTTGTTTCTCTCTACCTTTGCAACCTCAAATATAAATCAATTCAGCAACAAAACCAAAACACGTACACATCATTTTTGCTGAATTTTCCCCTTTAATCGAGGGTGAAAAAGAGGAACGGATACCTCATTTGGGCGATAGATTGAGGCAGGCCAACCTCCCGCATCACCTAACCTTGATCTGCCCTGTCATTTCCTCCTGATGTCAGTGGAAAAATGCTTTCAGAAAATGAAGCCTTGCATTAGGCTTGACTGGTCAGTTTACCCTTCACTGTGCCACGGACCACCTCGACATTTCACCGTTCCTCGCAGATCAATACCTCTGTCATGTAAGCCGAAGTCTGCTGTGAGGGAATTTAGGGCCGCAAAGGGTTAAAACTTATTTATCTATCGAGGGACGAAGATGATCAGAGGGAGTACTACTTAAAGTGCTACTTAGTCATTTTAACCGGGAGTGGATTGTATTGAGTGCTACTTAATTGAGGAGATGCTGACAGTCACCAAAGCCCAGCCACACTTAAATCAGGTGGATGTACCCCAGGGATTGAAGTGTACCATCCAAGATAAACACAGGCCTTTTGTTTTCCACTCGCACAAAGATGGCTCTATATCCTCCTCCTGCTTTCTTGTTGAATGTACAGGATTGTTATCAGGAAAAGGGGAAAGTATGCACTAATGGTATGGTAAGGTGCTTCGGATAGAAGTGGAGTGCAGTGGAGTGTGGGAGAGGAGAGGAGAGCTGATTGCCTGCAGCCAAAGACGCTCTCCATCCAGATATGTACGTCTGAGAGGCGTACAAAGCACAGCGATGCCTCGGCCAACATCTCTTTCACAGTGTTTCTTAATTAAAGGCAAAAGTTGACTGATGACTGACAGATGGAGCTCGGACCTGAGCCGTGGGGACAAACCGACGCCCTCAAAAAGAAGAAATAACCGTCAGAGGAGTAACTTCAACTGAGGCGAGGTTCAAAATGTGATCTGGCCACATCCTCGTGGCATGACAGATCAAGAGCAGTCATACGGGCAGGAGTACTGAGAACCGAATTCAAGACAACTGAGGATGAATTCAGAGAAGCCTCTCTGAGCGTCTCTGAGCGAAGGAACCTTTCATTTACAAGCTTGGGCAAAGTTTCACAAAAATACATCGTAGTGCTAATATCTTCTGCTGCAACTCCAGGGAGAGCACAGCGAGGCCGGTGGTGTGGTACAAAATAAAGAGTCTTTTATTAACGGGGCGAGGGAAAGGGAGCGTAGGAAAAAGGCTACAAACGTCGAACATCAGGTTTTTCCCGGGCTCACACTCTCTCAAGTTCAGGTCTTTCAAGCACTCTCCTCGTTCCTCCACAACTCCTTACCCCACCTCAACCACCTTCCTCTCTACCGTCATGTCTGATCAGACTTAAAGGGAGTCTCCTGATCCCTAATTGGCCGTGCCATGTCATCTCCACCTCTGTTAGACCGGGGCGAGGATGTATCTCCCCTCCCACATTTTTACCCAGCTGCTTTTTGTGCGGGATTGGCCGCTGATGGAGCTGCAGCTGTCATCTTGTCCTGAGGCTTTACACTTCTTTATTTCACTGTCAGTGAAAGGGGAAAAAAATATGACCTAGACCTGGCTTTTTGAAAAATTCAGCCCTGGTCCTGAGAAATTATTTTGTGAGCTGAAGCATCAATACACTTTGCAATTGCAATGATAAGCCTCGTGCTTCTCCCAGCAATATTTTTCACTCACCAGATGGGAGAATAAGTAAGCAATGCACAATGAGCAAAACAATTACTGTATGTGATTGTCAGAAAAGTTTGCAAACAAATAATGGCAGGAGAAAGGAAAGGTCCAGTGGGATTATTTAGTCACCAAACAAAAGAACAAAAGAGCAGCGAGTCTTTGTTTTAATGGTAGGAACCGCGCTGCAACGTGGAGCCACATTTTCAGCAGCGGTTTCCAGAGATGTGATCCGGTCTATGGAGAGTTTCACAATTCACACAATAAATTCAGCTACAATTTGTCAAAACCATTATTATTATTATTATTATTATTATTATTATTATTGAGCATTTTAAAAAATAGTCTTTAAGTACATATCACTTGGTTGCCACAGTTGAAAGAAAAATAACTTATTTTTCTGATTCTTACATTAGAGCATTTGGTCATTTTTAGAGTTGGTGCCTTACTTTCATGCTGTTGGTTTTATGAGGATATGGATCATAGATAGAGTGGATTTTTAAAGCTCTAGTGCTTTACTTAGTGAGGGTGGATCTTCTCTTGTGTAGCGCCATTATAGAGCCCCTTCCTGCGTAATGCATGCCCAGTGTTTTGGGCCAGAATGCAAACCACACACAATTTACCACCGTGAAGAGGAAGAGACTAAATAATGAATTAAATAATAACTGGAAGGCGGAGGAGGACGAGGAGAATGAAAATGAGATTGCAGCCATTACCGGGTGAGTTGAATTAAAGCCTCCAGTTTCATCCTCTTCTTAAACAGTGACCTAACTTACTCTCACATTATTTTGTCGTTCTTTCTCCCTGGAATTTTCTTTAATCTCTCCCCAAAAACTCCCTTTATCTACCTATTTATGTCAGATTATATTTCAGCTTAGAAATAAGAAACCTAAACTGTATACGCTGTCACAGTAATGGCCAGCAAAAAGATTCTCTGAATAAAGGAGGACAGGCTGGATGTGGGTGGGTATTGACTGAAATGACACGAGGCATCATATGTGTGCAGCTGCTGTGCAGATGAAAGCATGAGCAGCGAGATGATGACACTCAGGGGTGTGACAGCGCAACACCCACTGTGGCCATAAACAAGTCACCTCCACTAAATCACACCCCAGTTCTCCTCATATCACAAGTCTTAAAAAATCTGGCTCCCCGCATGTAGGGTATTTTGACCAGGATTCACCGGATTTACAGAGCAAGAGCAGGATTTCAGACACAAATTTGAAATATGTGTCACAGCGGGTTCCCTTTTTTTTTTTTTCAAGCAAATCATGTTTGCAGAAATGTACGCCAAGCAACGGACTCAAAAGTTTCAATTTTTCATGTGCTTTAATACTGGATTTCAGGAAGCCACTACTGTAGTGTAGATTAGCTGAAGGAATGAGGTCACACTGAGGCCGACAGAAGCTGGAGTCCCATGGTTGCCATTTGAAGCCTCGCCACATAAACCAGGGGATAGGGAAAACGCTGCGTGCAGACACTGCTTCCCATAAAACCTATCTGACCTAAGGTTGTATCCAGGGGATCAAAATTAGACTTTTGCATGGGATCTACTGGGTTGGGTGGATGATCCAGGACTGATCCAATATTTGGATGGAAGCAGAAGGGGGACAAGCAGTATAATCTCATGATGTAGTGGAACAGATTATGGCGAGTGAGTCAACCTGATGTAGAAACGCTTACACAGATAAACACTGATGTTGTCGGTTGTGGCGGCAACTGGACTCACAGCGTGGTGGTTGTATCAAATCAACTCAGGTGAGACGAGGCAAACAGGACTGTCCACACAGCCTCGCACGCACAAAACAAATCATATCGGTATCGAGCAAACATGTGTATAGGCTTTATTAATACGATTAAACGATACCTGATGGACCAATACGTCAGCATCAGCGACATAATGAAACGAAAACTTGAAAAACACTAAAACTTTAATTCATTTCAAACAGAGAAAATTTACAGTTGCTGTCAAAAAGCATCTCTGCAGCTCACACGTCAAGTAGAGGAGGAACAAAAGTTGAGAATTGCCATACAAATGCAAATAGCATCAATCTGAGGCCATTATTGCCACAATTAATCTCTGGCAATCACTGAAACATTTTAATCAGGATTGTTACAAATGGTTGACTATTCATTATGTCCTCTAATTGGATCATAAATTGTGTGAATCCACAGATGTGGGAGGTTATGAGGCATATGACA
The DNA here is from genome assembly GCA_900660455.1 of Gephyroberyx darwinii. Taxonomy (NCBI): domain Eukaryota; kingdom Metazoa; phylum Chordata; class Actinopteri; order Trachichthyiformes; family Trachichthyidae; genus Gephyroberyx; species Gephyroberyx darwinii. The sequence continues at coordinate 5,308 of CABFOQ010031332.1, forward strand.
CGCTGGGGACAAATACAAAAGCCAGCTAGGACTGATGAAGCGTGCTGTATTAATGGTATTGGGAGGCAGGGAGGCTGACAGGGGACCTAATGTCTGCTCTCCAGCATATGAGTGATTTATCGATTGACTGGCTGAGGGTTTGAGATGGGTAAAAGGGCAGGTGTGAAGGTACGGGGTCAAAAGTTCAGCCGTCCTGAGTTTGGGGACTGTCAATATTTGTGTCAAATGAAATGCTGTCTGGAATTAAATGACATGTTTGTTGGCGGTGCAGGTGTATTTATTAAGTGTTAGTGTGGGACATCATGACTGAGCTGAGTGAAGGCTGATTAGATAGATATATTGGTTTAATGTCGTGCGGAGTTGTATTTCTCAGTGTTGTGACATTTGCTAGGAGCTGTGGGAGGCAGCAGGAGCTGGGAGAGCAATGTGTCAGGATATGTGACAGCCGCCACCTCCAACCCCCACGTTTCCACTATATCCGCGTTAATATTTGAGACAATACCGTCAGGAGGATGTCACAAAATCTTTGCCAAGTCTAAAAGTATTGGTCCTTTCAGAGGAAACGCAAAAATCCCATAAATAAAACGGTTTTTCATCTCGGCGTCCTCGGAGTCGCGGTCTTCCTTACGGGGACAAAATAATGACAAACCAGACCTGGTGCTCCCTACGGCATGCTGCTAAAAGGTCCATGTTCTCCTCTAGTCTACTGTGCTGCGCGGCGATTCTTGGAAAATGCCTCAGTGGGAACGTAGGTAAATCAATTCAGGCCTGATCTGTAAAAGCTGGCATGTCATCCAGTACATTAGCCCCGTTTGCACTTCATTACGTGCACCAGTGGGCAGTGCTGAACAGTCACCATCAGCAGGCTCCACTACATACACTAGACAGGACAAGGACCGAAGTCACTACATCATCTGGCAGGGTTTAGTGTGTGTGTGTGCAAGTGTGTGTGTGCGCAAGTGTATTAAGGAAAATGAGGAACGTGAAGGATGTGACAGAGGGAGAGAGAGAGGGAGTGGTAATCGAAGAGAAAATGGAAAAGATAGAGGGATGATTTAGGGGTTTAATAATTGACTGATGAAGGCTTGGATGGAAAACAATGGGTAATCTCTGCTGGCTGTAGTGCCTTTCTTCTATGAGAGAAAAGAGGGGAGAAAAAAGGGAGAATTTTCAAAAGTAGTGTTTGTTTTCAAGTAAAATGCTTTCGTATCATTCTCTTCAAAAAGCGTCAAAATGCACGGGGGAATTTACAGATATAGACATTTTTTTCTTTGATTCTTTGATTTTTTTCCCCCCTGTCTTTGAGTATTTTGCAAAAGGGAGCTTTTTCATCAACAGCATCAAGAACAATAGACTCAAAAATCCAGTTTCCCCCTCTCTCTGTCTGTCTTTCTCCTGCCACCCATCTCTCTCTCTAGCTTGTTATTTTTCTCTCCCTCTCCCTCCATGGGCCCTGATCAGAGATCTGAGACTGACAGTGGATCTATAAGGGAAAACAAAGCCTCCTCATTACTATCGTCTGCTCCAAGAAAACAATATGTTTTTGTTATCAGGAGCTAAGCGATTTACTCAGTAAGTACCTCTGTCAGTACAGGTTTTGCCCAAACGATAAAGCTTGGAGTGATAGCAAGGTCCGTCAATATAACACGGTGGTGTTGACCAGTTGGGAGTGACCAGCTTCACATCCACAAGACTTCACTGACGGAATAAATCTCCTCACAGCTGCAACAACGTAAACATAACATCTTCTGAGTGTGTTAACAAGCTTCCCATATTGCTAACACAACTTTATCCTTACCAAATGGTTTCATCATGCACCGCTCATCGCGAGAGGCCTATCCGTCTCCTTTTTCGCACTCGCTGAAAAATGCACATGCCTTACATCACAATCAGAGGAGGAAGGGTAAAATTTAGGTTTCATTTGAAAGCTGACTCACTCTGTAAGCATTTAGGCAGTCATCGATTGAGCCGTGCAGATATTTCACACTGCACAAGAGTATTGTGTCACATTTTTCTATAGGGCAAAAGCTTGCAATTGATTTGACGGTGTCGTTGCAATACAAGCAGAACATTTAACCCTGTAAGACCCACAGCTGTAATATTACAACAATCAATTTTAGCTAGCCTAAATAACATAGTCAATGGGTCCTATTGTTTATCCTCACAGTGCTATTGGATAGTAAATGTGTTTATAGGTCCGGTCATCTGGCCATGACCTCACACAACCTGCACACTTTTCTTCAAGCTCATGTCTTTGTTTTATTGGACTGGATTTGTCAAGATTCAATTCAGTAAAATGCCTTAAAAAAAAATTTTTGTGATTATTATGATGTCTAGAACATGTAGATATTTAGTTATTGTGGAATTCATTCATCAAATTGGATTTTGAGCTTGTTATGTCTATGTTGCAATAATCATCCACAGTTGAAAGTCTTTTTAGTATAAGTCAATTATCTGCACTTTAAGCAGCCTGCAATAAATACTAATACTTATTTGCAAAAACTAGGGTGTTTGTCCAGGGTCTGAAGCTGACCTGATGCTGCTATGTGTACACACAGACACAAAAAAAACAACTTGTAAGTGCAGGACCCCTCATCTCCTCCCTCCCCGCTCCCTTTCCCTGCAGGACTGTGAGCAGCTCTTCACTGTGTTGTGTGTGTGTGTGTGTGCAGCAGTAATATGGCGCCAGGGGAATGAGGCGCTGGAGGGTTTTTTTAACAAGGATGACCACCTCACTCCTCTCCTGTATGCAGTGGTGCTTATCAGCCAACACCATGCCCTGAGCATTGCTTCCACTTCACAGGGCCACTGACACCTCCATTGCCCCTGGATGTTTACACTGATCCCTTCAAAGAGGACCCCCTTGGGCTGTGTTCTCTGTTTGTGTGAACACGCACAGTGTGTGCGCAGGTCAGTGTGTGTGTGTGTGTATGACACCCTGGGGCCATAACATGACTTGCCTGCATTGAAAGTAATGGAGTGACGCTGCCGGGTCTGTTCCTCCGGTCAACACTGTGTGCCAGAATACCGGAGAGTGAACAAGGAGAAATGGACATCCAGGACGTGTCCCAGTTGGTGGTAGGACAATGAAAACAGATTTCATTAGCCCCACAACCACAGCTGCCCACCATGGATGACAAAGACCAGTCACTGCTGAAACGTTTGCTGGGAAAACCACAATGTAATGGACAAAATAACAAATATCACAGTACATTTTATTTTCATTTTGCTTTTCTAAGGCTGCAAGTTACTGATAAGTACAACCTAAATAGTAACAGCACAAATTAAATTACTGGCGAGACTCAAACAAGGCCTGGAAATGTGACAGTGACTATGATGGATGACTAGAGCATGAATTACTTGTCATGGAAAATCACTGTAATTATGTTTATTATGTTTGAAGGAAGAAAACGCCGCGAAACAAAATACATCTAATTTAGTCGGTCCATAGGCGAACATAAGAGTCTCAGTTCTTCCAGTTGGAAGTAACAACTCCGTTCTGGTATTTTTGTTTTCCTAAATCTGCTTTTCAAGATTTGCTGCATCAAAATTGCATCACAAATCCTATTGTTGTGATTTTGAAACCTACAACTCTTCAGCAGGGATGGCTCTTTTTGGCTCCATGCCCCCCCGCTCTTAGCAGCGGTGTTTTGGATGGTTTGTTACGGGAGTGCACAAAAACTTGCTAGCATATTAGCCACATAGCGAGGGAACTCTGCTTATTTCCAAAAGCTGAGGTAACTACGGCTGCAGAGAGGAATGCCACTGTCTAAAACATTATGGATGACAATATTTTCAACAACGGTCTTGGTTAACTTCTGCTCCCCATACCATTGGCCTATAGGGGTGTGTCTAACGCAAGGCATGTTGAAAAACCTGCCATGGAGGGCCTGAGAGTCTGCAGAATTTCATTCCAACCAATCACTACAGCAGCTGACTTCACTGATTAGTTCCCTCTTCTCTGGTTGAGGGTGTGCTAATGAGTGAAGTGTAGTGTTTTGTTGTAGGCTACTATAATAAATCCCCATGTTCAAATCTCTGTGTGAAGGCACAGAGACTACACACACACACACACACACACACACACGAGGCTGGGAACCAGAGACTTTATTTTCTCATTTTCCATAGAAAAGGAAAGGTACTCGATAGTGCTCAGGGCTGAGCATTGATTTAACAGTCAATGTACTGGACACGTACTGGAAGCAAGACTAGCACATCTCATAAGCATCAGTTGGCCAGCGTCTGTCAATTACACTGCATTTACTTCCTTTTCCTACCTGTTGCTCCTTCCATCCCTTCGCTCTTTCACACGTTGACACAATCCAGCAGGAAGTGATCAGCACAAGGATGTAATGTCCCACTGTGGATCATCAATGGGGGAGGAAGAGAGTGTGACCAACGCACACATGCTTACAGATCAACAATACATCATGGCAGTGTCTTCCACACGAACATGGTGCTCTGACCCTGTGTTAGGACGAGGCTTGTAAATGGATTGGAGACTGTTTTATGATCCCCATGATTACATTACACGACTATCACTGCACAAAGAATGGGAAGCGAGATTAGTGTATGTTTGTGTGTGTGCATGCATGTCTGCGTGTGTTTGCATGCAATCACAAACCCATCTGCGTCTGTGAGTGCGGGCGAGCGAGCGAGAGAGAGAGACTCCCCGGAGCCATAACACCACTTGTCTGCATTGAAAGTAATGGAGTGACACTGCCGGGTCTGGTCCTCCGGTCAACAGTCAGACATTGTGTGCCAGGGAATGGGCGACTAGAGAGTGAACAAGGAGAAATGGACATTCAGGACACTTGGTGGTAGGACAATGACCAGATATCCACACAATGAACTGAACTGATGCTCCCTCAATGGTTTGTTCAGCAGAGTTTCAACCACAGCTGCTGAAATGTTGCTGAGCAAACCACAAAGGGAACATCACTCCAATGGGAGAGCAGCTTTTTCTATTATATTAGACTTGAGAATGAGAATGAGAACACACATATAAAAATAAAGACATTCAAATACACACACACACACACACACACACACACACAGAAGAATGTGAGGCTGTAGGACCCCTGGGAACCGGAGACTTCAATGGAAAAGATGGTCTTTATTCAGCAGTGCTCCGAGGTGAGCATCGATTCAGCAGTCAATGCATTGTGCACAGGAATTTTAAAACATTTGAACTTTTGCACAAGATTTCCATGCTTGACACTGGTTTTCATTAGTTGCATAGCAACAGCATTGAATCTAGCATTGATTGTTTTAATGACTTGCATGTAAACTGTAGAAAATTAACAAAGAAAGCAGCCAGAATAACGCCACCTGCCACTATTATAGACAATATCTTTATAAGTCCTCTAAGTAATGTGTTCAAGACGGTGACATTTCAGATAGTTTTCCCATCTTCCATATTACTTTACTTTCCAGAGTCAAGCATAAAGAAATGGGAGTGTGAGAAGTGTAGAGAGTTCAACGAAAGAAATGCGGATGGATTTAAGATGCTGATTGATGAAGCCACGTAGGAGGCCATTAAAAGTTTAATAATATGCTTAATCTACATCACTTAATCATTTCTGGCTTAATTTAACTTTCTTTATAACAAATGTTTTCCCTCAGTCAATACACATAAAAACAAAGCGAAAGATTAACAAAAACCTGTTAAAATCTGCCAATAAGAGGAATAAATAAGACAGGACATCTATTATTTAGCCCTCCCCTTACAATGCAGTAAATTCTAAGGATTACAGAAATACATTCAAGCATTTATTGAGACTAGCAAAGAGGCAATACTTCAACAAGTTAAATGTACCGTCTAATAATATCAAAATATGACAAGCCATTATTCGGCTTTTAACCAAGAATAGACAATCCTCGCCTCTCCCCATCGATTCTGTTGATAGAAGTACTTATACTGACCCTTACGATATTGCCTGTGAATACAAGGCGTATTATGTTCATGCTGGCTTATCACTTTCTATAAAGGTTAATCACGCTGATAGCTATCCCTGAGATTATATGAAAACCAGCTCTCCGTCTTGAATGAATGAGGTTTCATCCACCTACTTGAAAAGGAAGTAATTTACCGGCAGGTCACGATGAGATCAGTTCACGTCTGGTAAATAAGGTGTATCCTGCATTTATCAAACCAATGACATATACTGTCAAAATAGGAATGAGTCATTTCAAAGGATCTCCGTTATTAAATGAAGTTAGTTAGAACCCAAGATCTTTTATCTTTTAGCAAAATGGATATATACATCAGATCCCTCAGTTCATGTAAATCATAACTAAACATTAATGGAAATTGGAAAGACAAAACGTTCGTGTTTCATTGATCAGATTCCTGGCAGCCGTGATTGATGACACCTGGAGCTGGAAAAACTACATCAATCGTATTTGCATTAAATTGACAAATGCTCACGGTATCAATGAAATCATCGATGTGGTTCCTCAGAAGTGTCTTTTAACGTGGTTATAGTTTGATTTGCTGTTATGTCACATACTGCAATATTGTCTATTCCATGTTTTTTTTACCAATCTCCTCACGATCCATACTTCACGGAAGAGATTTGTTTGATTAGCCACTTGTATAATATTCTTTAACATGAATATACATGGGGTGGACAAAAGTGAAAAACACCTAAATAATAATTGCAAAGGCAGCTACACATATATTAAGTTGACAGGCAATTAGCAGTATGTCTCAGTTTTGAAAGCAATGTAAAGCAATTAACCCCATTGCAAAGAGGCCAGATATTTGGTGCCCCGATTGCAGGTACGTTGGTCAAAAAAAATGCACACATACGCTCATATACACACACACACATACAAACACCCTCTTATTCATCACCACGCTCACTTCCTCTATGATTTAATTTCCTGCATTACACCAATTTCAATTTTTTGAAATTTTTTTTTAAATTTAGTTTTTAGTTTTATCTTTGCTTGTTCTTCCTGACATTTTTCATCCGTTCTCACTCTCACACTCTCACACTACCCAGCAGGAGGTGGCCAGCATGAGCCTGCAACATTTCTCATGTGGCACATTAATGCTGGTCAAGTCGAGAGTGTGACTCACACCCTCCTACAAACACAGCCATATACACACACTTTGTAACACACATATGTGTACTCACATACACACAGTCACGCACACTATGTATGTCTCTCTTTCTGTCTCGCTCTCAGAGCTGGGTGGTCACGACCAGGGTTGGAGAGTAATAATACATGTAACGTACATGTTACGTAATTCAATTCTTAAATTGAAAAACAAAACAAAAAAATGAACTGTAATTAGCTAGAATCAAAAATGACAGCTCACGTTAAAAAAAGAAAGATTGATACAGAATGTAGAGTTTTTAACAAAACATGGACTTCTAAATATGTATTTACTGAAGTCAAAGGTAAAGCCGTGTGCTTAGTTTGTGGAGTACAAGTCGCTGTGTTTAAGGATTACAATTTGAATCGCCATTACGCGACTAAACACGCAGAGAAATACAAGAACCTGACTGATGCAGAGCGGGAACGGACATCTGAAGCTTTGCTAGCTGCGCTGCAAAATCAACAAGGATTTTTTACCAAGCTTCACACATCTAGGGATGCAGCAGTCAAAACCAGCTTTGTGATATCCCATAAAATTGCTCAAAACAGTAAGCCATTCTCCAATGGGGAGTTTATCAAAGAGTGTTTGGTGGACTCTGCGGTGCTAATATGCCCCGAGAAAAAAACAGCATTTGAGAATGTGCCCCTCTCCAGGCGAACCGTAACGAGAAGGATCGAGGACATTGCGGGAAATCTTGAGCTTAAGCTGAAAAACAAAACGGAGAATTTTGACTCTTTTTCCTTAGCTCTGGACGAGAGCTGTGATGTCGGGGACACAGCCCAGTTACTCATCTTTGTACGTGGGATAACGAAAGACTTTGAGATTACGGAGGAGCTGGCAGCAATGCAGTCAATGAAAGGGACGACAACGGGGAGTGATTT
>CABFOQ010031333.1:0-12604 GCA_900660455.1 Gephyroberyx darwinii
TCCCCCCAAACAGGGGTGTGTCGTGACGTCAGAGGTAACGAAGAGGTAAACAACTTTGACCGCGTGAGGTTTAAAGCGACATTGTTTCCATCTGATCTCTGATTCATGCAGACAGTGCGGAGATTACAGTGCTGGTTACTGTGTGATGGTCCAGTAGATGGGCTCGTGAGGGACACCGTGTAGTTATCGCGCTGTTAGGCTACATTTTCTCTAGTACTGTGCTGTCTCTTTGTTTTGCGACCACATGGTTTGAGCCTGTATTTGAACTTTAAATGGGCAAAAAAAACACTCTCGCCATCGATATCATACAGTTGAAATAATCTTTTTGATCTCGTAAACTGTACCGTTTTGTATTTGATGGTTTTTGTTATATAATTTCTTTGAGATTTTACAAATGTGTGCAGTGAGGCGTGTGTATTTGAGGGGTGTGTCTACTCTGCAGTCCAGTGGTAGGCTAGGCAGCAATGTCGCTGTATGGCGATGTTGCCGTACATTTGCAATGCATGAGAGATGGCCGAGCACGCTAGAAATGGAGGCGATTACACTACTTCACCAGACCATCACACAAAATAAATATTCGCGATATTCTTCGTACATTTCCCTCAATATTTTTATGCTAAAATACAAATTGTTTTGCACCCGATATTATTTTTCATTGTTGTTCATTTATGGATTATTGGTTGTGCACACAGTAACTGTCATGTGTGGTGGAAACGGCGGCGTGTATAGTGTTGGGACCAGGGTAGGGGGGGCTCGGGTGAAGGTCAGGGGTGTGTCTAATGTAAACACAGTAAGGCTACAGATATGAAGGAGAGAGGGAAAGAGAGGGGGGCCCCGTCCGGTCCCATACATCCTCTTCCAACCCAAATCGTTCTTAACTCCTGCTGAAAGTTAAGTATGCCATACCAAAACAATAGGGAGAAATGTTACTGTATGGTTTGTAAAGGGAATACAGATCTTCGCTTTTCACAGGGCGGTTGCCATGGGCGCCATCCGTCTCTGGGGGGCAAATCTCTAGGGGGCCAAATCAAGAAGAAAAAAAACAGCGCTACAAAGGAAAAACGAAAACAGACATTAGCAAAATCACATATACAATCACTCACTACTAATTAAATAGGGCACCGACGTTCAAAACGCGATACTACATGCTGCTAGGCAATCAAGTCATCACGTATGGGAATGTCTGCTCTGTTTGGGGGGGGACTCGCGCAACAGCTGACGTAACACCATCAACACGTCAAAGCAACGGGACACAGCAAGTGTGAGAAAGTGAGAAAAATAAGTCATGTCAATAAGGACAAAACTTTCTGGTGCTCAGGTGAGAAGGAGAAGAGGGGGAAAGGAGAGGGAAATAAAGGGGTATGACACAAGTTTTGATATAAACGAATTCTGTCTTAAAGAAAGAAAGATATGCTAGCGTTATTTAAGCCACATGGTCCACCGAGTCTGTTGGTGCGGGGGATGGGCGATGGAAGCTAGCTAGCGACACATACAACCAGCATGATTCATAACAGGACAACTGATGAAAAGCGAGTGAGGGAGATCATTAAAAATAGTGACAGACAGTCATGCAGTCATGTTTTTTGGGTAATCAGACCCTCACTGCTGTCCGGCTTGGACCTACCATAACTACATCTGCTACTATTTGCTATCTACTTACCTCTGTTTTTGGCCCTGCTGAACTGAAACAATTAACTGTAAATGGCTTTGTTATTGTGTAATTCATAATATTGACATGTGCTCCATTTTTTTAAAGATGCACTGTTGAAATATTTTGGCCCAACTCCCTCCCTGCAAATCCTGTGGTGCCTGAAAAGACAACATCTGAAAAGATAGTGCACCCAGCAGCCTGCCATCTACCTCATCTGAACACCCTGGTGATAGTGCACCCAGCAGCCTGCCATCTACCTCATCTGAACACCCTGGTGATAGTGCACCCAGCAGCCTGCCATCTACCTCATCTGAACACCCTGGTGATAGTGCACCCAGCAGCTTGCCATCTACCTCATCTGAACACCCTGGTTATAGTGCAACCACATGAACCTCACACCTATATCTGCCGGTGATGCAACATTCTCTGAACCGCTGTCTGGAGCAGGTGAGTACAGCACATTTTTCCATACCAGCTTCTGTATTTTAGACTCTCACTTTTCCTATCAGAGGGAAAGCAGTTAAAAGTGAAAAATGTAATAAGGTAATACGCTTTAATAGGTTGCTTATTCAGGTATAACAATGATTGGTATTATTTCATGAGCCTTGATTATATATGCATGCATGTGTGATGTATTTGTGGCTATAGAGGGGTGCAAGTCAATGTCAGTGGTTTGCTGCGTGTATTATGTCCAATGCCTTTGAAAGAACAGAAATAAAACATGTTGTGTTGATAACAGTGAGTGGTGTCATGTTATTACTGTTGAGGGGCCACCAGTCTGGAATCTCGCCTAGGGCGCCTATTGGACCAGGGCTGGCCCATTCTCTCACTTTTTCAGGTATTACAACAAGGCCTATTCATATAATTATTATAATATGATACATTTAACAGATTTAATTTCTTTGAAATTTTACAAATGTGTGTAGTGAGGCGTGAGTATTTGAGGGGTGTGTCTACTCTGCAGTCCAGTGGTAGGCTAGGTAGCAATGTTGCTGTATGGCGATGTTGCTGTACATTTGCAATGCCTGAGAGATGGCCCAAGACGCTAGAAATGGAGGCGATTACACTACTTCACCAGGCGTGTTGGGACCAGAGTAGAATGCCTAAATTCAAACAGTGCACATTCTCTCACTTTTTCAGGTATTACAACAAGGCATATTCATATAATTATTATAATATGATAAATTTAACAAAAAAAATATTGAGAAAAAAATGGCTTATTTTTCAGGGAATACAGTAAAATGGACAATCTCTGTGCTGTCCAATCTAGAGCCATGTTCTGTTTATCAAACACATATCACACAATTTTGCACTCTCATCAGCCCTCCACTTATCCCCTGCATTGATCCAGTAGTCAGCACAATGTTCAGGCCAAGTTGTACACTCCACTGTTCTCCTCTCTTCCCCCTGCTAATGCATGGCAGCTCTAGCAGGGGGACATTTTCATAATAAACATTCCCTACACATTCCATTCCACATTAAACACTCACACATTCTGTATCTTTGTGTGTTGCTAAAAACGTGTTTATGTCAGATTTTGCACTCTATCTGACCTCAGGATTTGTACATTCAGAGTCTTCCAGGGCCATAGAAATATGTCATGCCCTTATTGACTGTTGATTCATGTATAGTAACTAGTAATAAAGTGTGTGGGTGTTAAGTTCATGCTCAGGGAGAGTTGATCCTTGTCCTGTGGCTTTGGCATTCTCAAAGGCTGGCAGCAGTGCTGGATCAAATCGTTCTGTTAATGGGGATTTATTTGGCTCCACAACACCCATGTCAGACATGTATCCCTGCTCAGCCATTTTGTATCCTTAGGTGTTCCGGCTATCGCCCAGTGGCCAAGCCTGCTGGTTAGAAACCAGGAAAGTGGAGATCATAAATCAGAAGCACTTTATCCACTATAAGTACAGGAATTAGTCTTGCTGGCATTGGTATATATTGAGATATATTGACAGCTTACTTAGTAACATGCCATATACTGACACATGGCACAAGGACAACCAGGCCTTACATATATAGTGCAAAGGGACAGTGCTACACAAAGGTCAGTGGAGTATCCATATCAGTCTACACATTAGACATTAAATATCTATGTACATTCAAGCAGTATGGCATATATATATATATTGTAGGTGTACTGAGTGAATAATATGGTAATAAATAGTAAGTAAGTAAACAGCAGAGTTCAAATGGAACATAGGGTCAGGGAACTAAACTTTCATGTGTTGTAGAGCAAACATTGACCGTTTTAAGTGCACCATTCCCCAAATAGCAAAACAGCAAGGAAATAGGTTATAAATTTAGACTGAGTCCGCAGCGGATATTAATATTCTCAATATAGTAATGCAATGCAGATGTCAATCAGCCTTTTTTGTGGCCGCATTTAGGGCTTCAAAGACAGAGAAGAGGTTCTTAAAGCGGGGTTTGAGCGCACTGACCATAATCTTCCATCCTTCATGGGACGCAGTCAGAAAAATAAGTAACATAATGAAGTGTATCGTCACATGCTTTTCTTCTTAATGCAGAATGGCAAAACAAACACTAGAAGTAGCCTTTGGTCAGTCCACCTAAGGACACTGTGAAATCTTGGCCCTAGCAATCCTTCATTGTGCTGTGTGCATTTTCATAACCAAGGGGGCAAGTGAGGATGCTTACTATCAGTTATAAAAGTAAACACTAATATCTGAAATAGTTGTCTATGACTGTCTAGTATTGTGTGAGCTCATGAATCCTGACTCAACCAAGCAAATCTCTCTATCTTTCCTTGAAAATTTTGCAGTGCAGCCAGTCTTCAACATTGGCTGTTACTTTAACTTCTTCACTTAAGACACCAAATGTTATTTTTCTTTTCATAATTCCTCAGAAGATTACCTATAGGGAGTGGAAGCTGTTCGTGGACTCATACAGTTCTTAGACTACCTAATGCACAAAAAAAATATTACATTTGCTACTGCCTTCCACCCTCACATGATCCAGTTCTCAAGTTTAATGATGCTGTGAGATTGTCTGTGCTCTTTGATTCACAGGAAGAGATACAATATCTGAAATCCCAGACTGCTGTTCAGTGGATTTCCTCAGGAGGCTCTCCAACACCTGCATTATGAAGTTTTGAATAACTTGGGACTACCATGGCTCCAATAGTCCCACTAGTTCCCTCTTCTGGGAGAATGAGGGACAACATGATGGCTCGTCACCCACCATTCATTACTTTATACACAGGTCCCTGCTCTGCATATGATCCTGTGGTGGGGAAGCTGACCTGGGACTAGTCTGCTGTCAAATTTCACAGTGCAGTATATTAATACAATTTACCGTTTGTCCTGGGTTGGTTCTACCACAGGAGATCTTTCTGTGCGGAGTTTGCATGTTCTCCCCGTGCTCACATGGGGTCCTCTTCTACAATAAGGACCCCAATTGAAAAAACATGCAAGAAGAACGCCATCTCCTGTCCCTTCCCTGACCACGATGAGAACCCATGACCTGGTGCCGTTGGGGTACATATGTACTGTGTTAAAGGTTTCTTAAGAGACTGGCCTTCAGTAAGGATTCATACAAGCAATACATTCATGTGGATAGATCGCACATAAGCACCTCATTCATATAGATACATGTCACATGATAATGCAGCAGTGAGGATCTCATACTAGCACTAGAGATGTGTATAACACAATCATACTACTCAGAAGGGTTGGGATATAGTGATCAAGACATAAGACACGGTGACCAAGACATAAGTTCTACCACAATACAGTATATATATTTTTTACATTTCATATACTTGTATATTTTTTCTTTTTTCTATGTGTATGTACTGCATATATGCATATATGATGGAGGATGACTAGTGCCATATATATATATATATATATATATATATATACTATATTCTATACTGTACTAGGTCCAGATTTGAGGACCACTGCCCTAAAGGGAAGCAGTCTGGTTTCCACTACAGGGTCAAACAACACTTGATATTACTTAATTAGACAAAAATTGGGTGTTTCTTTTCACATGTTGTTACCTACAGAGCTGATTTATCAGCAAGGCCCTAGTTATACATAAACATATAATGCTTTCATTCTCATGTCCTAAACAAGGTGACTTAAGGTGGCCTCATTGCCTCAAAGTGGTCATTGAATGGAGAAAAAAACAACAGCTGGCAACCACCATCTAATGCAGTGAATATGTATTCATGTAAAGTGACTAATTTGGTAAATTACTTGATATTCCATGATTTCACCAGACCACATATTCTTGCTTTCCCCTATCTGGAATCAAACAAAAGGAACAGAAGTGCCAGAAATGCAACATCAAAAGCTCAGAACATTCCCTCCATTTAATGTGCCATTTTTGTCAAAGAGACTTTAATCACGCATGGATATGGCAAGTGGAAATATACTCTTCATAAGATCTTATTGTTTAAACAGATACAAAAATAATTTATGAAGTCAAATGAAAGCTTCATGATTCAAAATGGTCCATGAGTTTTTTCCTTTCCTTAAACCCTGCGCCTTAAACATAATCAAGTGTGCATGCATAGTTGAGCTGTTTTAGTAAGTTGGAGGATATTCCATGGTGTGAATCATCAGGAGGTCCATAGTGCAAAGTCTTCCATTTCAGACATTTTTCCAAAACTTCTGAACAAAGGAACTGCCTCCTGGAAACAACTTAACATCTAGACCCAATGCTGCAAAAGTTCTTGGTTTTCCTCCCCATACTGCCCTGGATAGCTGGCCCATGGTGATATTCCATAAATGGATTATGTTTGAACAGTTTTGAGGCATACAGTAATTTGTCCATGTTGCTCATTTCATACAGCTCTTTGTTCTTCATTTCCCCATTTGTCATTGTGAGCTAGGATATTAGGATTCTGAGAGTCTGGAGCGCCAGTAGCATCTTAAGCAGGAATATCATGACATGGCAACAAGGTCAGAGGCATGCTATTGGCCTATTTTAACTTATATTATATCAGTCAATTAAAAAGCGTTCCTTCTATTATATCAGTGTAAACCAGACTTTCTATGTTGACTTGTAAACAGGCATATCCTTCTCATCTTTATTGGTGCCACTGGTGTCAGGGATGCAGCTCAGGAATGATCCTGTTTATAGAGGAAATCAGGAAGTCAATTCCTTTTGTTAACTTTAAAAACCACTACTTTTCTGTCAGCAGGGAAAGTATCAAGTGTTTGTTTTAGGAGAATATGTGTGTTCATCAGTGGGCATCACTTGAGTGCATCAACTTGCAAATTCTACAAGGAATATATCAACAATCCAATTTAGGTCTTGACTGTGTTTATTTATCTAAGCACTGTAGGCTATGAAGGTGTCAATTTTGAGATCATTTCTCTTATGTTTTGGATTGGAGATGTTAATTACTAAATAGCCTAATGTGGTCAGTGTTCTACAATAAATACCTTTCCTTTCTTTTGAATCCTGTTTTATCCTGCAAACAAATTAACAGCTTATCTCACTTTCATTAAGTTCTATTGCATTCTGCTTTTCAGTAGTGCTTCCAAAATATTTTGTGTTAGATTTTCTGAAGTAACTTGGCATAGTGGTTGTGTGAGGTTGTTCCCCCAACCAGAAGGCCTAAGTTTGAGTCCCCTTGTGGTAAAGGTTGGCCTATATAGGCTGCATAGATTCTTCTTGAACTGAAAATACTTAAAGATGACCATGAAAAATATAATTTCTGTGATGTTCCTGTCCATAATGTTCTCCAAGGGGATCATGCCAGTACATGTACAGAAATAAGACTTTTTGTAGGGAGAGAATTGTTGAGGCAACTTTTGATTGGTGTGGTTCTGGATAATGGAGACATAATTTAAAGGCATGCGGCTGCCTTCACTCTAAAGCCACTTGGTGCTATCTACCACTCGCCACTCAGATGTATAACTGGTGATAATTATAGGACTCATCACTGTGCCTTGTATTTGGCTCGCCATCTCTCTGTTAGAAGGGATCAGCATGGGTATTTGTCCCTTCTCCATAAATTGCCCCCTTATATAGTGTTGTTAATCGACAAGAGATTTGGAGCTTATTGGTCCTGCTCTCAGCTCAGGACTGGCAATGAAATGAAAAATGACTTGTTATCTAATTTTCCATGTCATAATATACACCTATTTGACACTAAATGCCAAAAACGTACAGAATTTTTATGTTCCTGTATCTTTATATCAAAATCCCATTGTATTTACTTACTGGAAAACAGTGCAGGCTTGTTGAACATTTGACAAGCATTCACCAACGTGATGCTCCTCCTAAGTGTTCAACTCACATCTGTCCTGTCAGGCCAACATACCCAGAATTGAGCTCAGATTACCATGGTGTTTTTAAAAAGTGTCAGAATAAAGCACTATGGCGTATTTCTCTTGATTGTCGGATGTAAATATTTTCATAAAAAATCAGTTAGAAAGCTGTTGTTGTAAAGGTGTACAACACTGATTTATTTATTTACAGTAAATAAGAAAGATAAAAAATATTTACTGAAAACTCCTAGTTTCTAAACTTTTATTTTGAAAATCGAGCTTTCATTTTGAGAAGACAAAATGAGAAGAGGAGTATCGACAATAATGTGGCTGATTTGACTCCCCACCTGCAGCTTGTTTATTTGACATACGGCGGGCTGTGCAGTTATTAAATCGTTGTATTCGGTTAGACAAGCGCGGTCGACTGTCTACAGATGAATGTGTGCGTTAATATTTATTATTATTACACACCCAGAGGCCGCTTGTTATCACCAACACAAAGACAAGATATCCACCATTTCCGGGAAAAGAACGTATCTGGTATTATGGTGCTATGCTAACGAGCGTTAGCTGGGAGCTAGCTAGTTAGCTATGCCTTAGCCATGGGGTCGTTCCCACTCTGAAACAGCCTCACCGTCGTGGTAATATAAGTCTTGGCAAAACATATATCCGGAGAACGTATATTCCTACCCATAACTCGATAGCGTATTTAAATTAGATATAGCTATATGGTGACAGGAACAAATACCCTCCTGTCCACGGGCTGAACGCAGAAGGGTCCCATGGTGTAATGGTTAGCACTCTGGACTTTGAATCCAGCGATCCGAGTTCAAATCTCGGTGGGACCTCGCCCTTTTAGTCTGGTCTAGATAACAAGAATGGTCCTGTTTTCAACCGCTATTTAACTAACAAAAGCATGTATCTACATTGGTGCCATACACGCAGTAAAATAATCCAGTGCATTTAGCACGAGTAAGATAGCAATGGTCTGAAACTGTACCTGTCCTGATTCAGTTAATGCTACAAATTAAAATAAATCTGGCCTGGGACTCGGTAATAAAAGCACAAAAAATAGGTTTTACACCATGGCTTTCATTGATGAAGCAAACGCTTGTTTTTGATTGGCATTTTATTAATTTCATTTCCTGTCAAATATAAAATATGCCGTTCTTCTCACCCACTTCAGAGGTATTAAATATATTATTTATTTTACATAAAGCTCCATTGTGAACAATAATAATTACATTGGTGCTATCTAAATACTGTCTTAGTTTATATAAAACACACAAATACCAAACAACACAAACATATTGATAAAAATGTCAAGCCTTCAAAATATCTTTACACAGTCTTTGGTTTAAAGCAAAAATCCAGCCTAAAACAGAAAACAGACCTCTAGTTTGTATTTTGTTTAGAGGTGAACAAAACAAGTGCCTTCCAAAGAGAGCCAAGACAAATCTGTGATATAGAGAGATTTTCAGGGCTGCCTCTGTTCATAATGAAAATACCAAGGTTGTGGTTGTTTGTAACTGATGGTAGTATCATGTTGTCTACAATGCTGGTCACATTTTATGGGATTTCTTTCAGGTCAGAACATCCTAGGATTCCATGAAGTTGGTCTCAAATTCACTGTGTATAGAGTGGCATCACATAGTGAGTCTTGGTTTTCTTTTTTCTAGCATTAGGAGACAGTTCTTAATTTTCTGTCCAGTCTTTGAAATAACTTTTTAGAGTTCTATTTTAAGGCTGATCTTTTGATTTGCTTCATATAACTAGCTTAACTAGCTTCATATAACTAGCTACATAACATAATATTTAGTGAAATCATATGCCTGTCTGGAAGTATCTTATCTCTATTTTAAATGGGTTTCTCACTGTGTAGGCCCAGCATGTATGGTGCACCATGGATGCATCTCCTTTGCTGCCTGTTATAAAATCACTTCAACAACAATGCATTTTAATGGGATATCAAAACGCTGATGTTTATAAATATGTCAGTGCATTTGTGGATAAATACACACAGAGGAAAGCTCTTCTTGAGAATGAAAACTGACAGTTAAAACATATCCAAAGACACTCTCATCAGACAATCTCATAGCATAACTTGCTTTCATTAGATCACTTGCTGTTCCCTCTCTTTGGTATTCAATGCATCACGATTGATGCTGCAATAATGCCACCTTCCACCTTCAAACAACATAACGTTACATTCAAGCACATTAATAAAGACCTTGTGAGCTGTTTCCTCTGTAGCTTTGCATGCTGAAACATAATACTGTGGGAGGAAAGACGAAATTGTATACAAATACAAAGAGTGTGCTAAATTGATTGTCAGTAAAGCGTGTCATACATCATATCAATTCTTTGAGAAATGATAATGAAAGGTGCAAATAAAATGACAACGAATATATGGAAAGCACAAAAATGAGAAAAAAATGTTTGCTTGAGCCTCATTTGGCAATGGTTATCAAAGTTTTGTCACTCTTTGGGGTGTCTTCAAACCATTCCTCTATAACTGTTTGCACTGTTAACTGACATAAACAACGTTGTGTCCCACAGAGCAGTGAGCTGTCAGAGTCTCCCCCAGTCTGCACTGAATTCTGTCATAAAAACACAATCACGCACCCAAACACAGTTGTGCCACATGCACAACTGCTAGCACAAACATACACACACAAACACCTCATTAACAAAAATACTTCTGAATCATATGAATATCTCCCCCATTCCCAGTAGTCCCAAGTCTTGAAACTGTCCTGCGCCCTCATCTGCGTAGCTGTGGCCCCAGCATGACTTTGTTGATAAAATTGACAATGGCCACAGCTGGCTGCTCAGGGTCCATCTCTGCAAACAGGTGACACACGTTCTCTGTTGAACTACCCGCCCGCCTTGCCACAAAGCCAAACATCCTGCAGGAGAAAGGGATATGAGAGTTCAAAAGAGAGGAGTGCAAGCAATAAATGAGAGAATAACTGGTCGAAAAGACTGAAAGAAAACAAATTTTGGCTCAACATTTCTGATGAACAAATCCAAAGGTGTTCATTTGCCATGCATAGGTGGCGCACCGCACCGTCCCGAGAGACATTAAATATGACTCACGAAGAAAAACACACAGAAGCACAAGCACTTACTTGCTTGACGTGCTATCAGAATTAGTCCACCTGAAGCACGGGTAAACACATAGAGACATAGAGACAAGACTTAGAAAAACATGGAGAGTTTTTATAGGACAAGGCACTGACAATAGCACTATTAATTCCTTCATCACCTCTTACATTAAAAAAGCAAACAAGCAAATCACAAAGATAACTTATATTGACAAAATCAAAGTCAATATAAGGACTATTTGTGCAGCAGCAGCAACAGCACACAGGCACTATCATTATGGCTCAAGATAGCATCAACACATTCAGGTACATCAGAGCCCACACGTACTTTTCATTAACGGCGTGTTCATAAAGACTCATTGTCAGTGTTTCTTTTTGATACACAAGTCTATCCACCCACCTCTGGTCTTGGGGGTCAACACTGCTGAATGTCACACTGCTGATGGGGTAGTGCCTCCTGAAAAATAGCCTGGATAGATATGGGTATTATGGGTTTTATTCATTGGTTGTAATACCAACATAAGTCTACTGTCTGATAGGTTCTTATTACAGTGGAGTATATACTGTACATCAGAAAATTAAACTTTTTAACTTGGCAAACAATGTCGTTGTTAATAATGTACAGTTAGGCCTGATGGTGTCTTACACCACAGTTACAAGCTTAATGAAGCACATTGCTTGGATGGAGCAACCCACTATGTTAAAAAGTAGGATTGTATCCCTCCTTAAGTCGTCTCCAAGGTGTACCTTCTTTTGCTGTCGGTCAGAGTGACACCCTGTGTGGACACTTTGAAGTGGACCACTGTTGCCGTGGGACGCGGGCTCAGAGCCAGAGTGCATTTGGTTGCCTTGGAGATTGCCTGGGGCCCCGTCAGCGATTCGGTTTCCACAGAGTTCAGGTAGAGTACATTGCAGGCTGGATCATACATAGAGAGACGAGGAAATACGGTTTAACATGAGCATTATGTATTATGGGTCATCGCTGTGAAAATGTGTGTATTGAGCAGTCTCCACTGGTCAAAAGTAAGAATTGCAAGTGTATTGCACTCTGACATCCATGTCCTGTAAGCAAATTGAAATAATCCAGGGGTTACCGTAAACAACAACTGAAAAAGAGAAAAACAGCACCCAAAGACAAGTGTAGGTGCTACCTGCTCCTTGTTTGAGGAGGTCAGCTGCTGTGCTGGTGCTGGTGGCACTCTGCATCTCTTGAAGCTCTCCAACCAAATCTGAAACATCATGACATGCAGTTATATAACAATGTTTACTTCTCTGTGTTAGACATACACAGATTACACACAAAAAGGTTTTCGGACATACAGAGACACACACACACACGTTTGTATTAGTGTACTTGTGAGGACCTTTGCTGACTACGTTCATTCCCTAACCCCTAACCCTGACCTTAACCTTGTGCATTACTTGCCTAACCATAACCCTAACCTAATCCTAATTCTAACCCTAATATATATATATATACAGTGGTGGCCAAAATTATTAGAACACTTGGCATATGTAAGAGGTTTCAGTTGTTTTTGTAGAATTGGCCATTAAAATACCCATAAAACGAATGAAATATCTACAAAGTCTTCATTTTG
>CABFOQ010031335.1:0-12875 GCA_900660455.1 Gephyroberyx darwinii
GGAACCGGAGACAGAGAGTGGATATGAGAGATAGAGCATGAAGGGAGGGAAGAGGAAACCAGGGGAGAGAGAGAGAGATGGAGAAAATAGAGGCCAGACAGAAAGGAGGATGCGAGAAAGGATGGGAGAAGAAATAGTTGAGTGATTCAGAGTGTCGTAGTACTGGAAGGGAAAAAAACATTTTAAAAAAAAAAGCTACGCAGACCAGCATGCCCTGAAGCGTTTTTCCTCCCATAAACCAAAGCTATCACATAAAATACCTCAAGTTGCTTTCTGACAATTTACGATACTGCTGACATTAAGTAGGATGTCTTTCATCATAGTAAGCTTATTCATGGGAGTTATTTATAATCGCTCTAAATTTTTACTCTGTTGGAAAATAGAGAATAGCCTGCATGGCCTGCCGAACAGAAATGGCTATAGAGCGAAATTATGAAGCTGCTTTCCTCACAGGGAGTCCGGGTAAGTCAGTGGCCTGGGGGTGGCAGATGATTAATATTTATGTCACTATCCACACCAGCATACATCAATCAATCACAACCGCCCTCCTGCAAAGGGGTGGGGCAAGGATGATGTACAAAAAGAAAGCAAGAGAGATACAGAGAGAGAGAGAGAGAAAGAGAAGCGGCAGAGGAAACAGAAAGAGTGAGAAATGGCCTGCTCTCATTTTTAAAGGGTTGTGAACAGGTCACCACGCCTTCTGCTAGCAATCGCAGCCGAGCACAGGAATTCGAGAACTTTACCCGCCGTGCATGGGGGCTCGCCTTAATGCATACAAATGTATGACTTCACATGTGTGGCGTCACATCGACCCTCTGTCTTCCTTTCTCCTAAATGAAACAAGTAATGAAGGAATTATGTGCCTAATATGCCTTCACAGAATTGATGTGGTGTAGGCGTCTCCAGGGCGTCTCTGTTGATGGATTAAGATCAGGATATTGACCAACAGTTAATCCACATTTCCAGGATTTGGTTCTCACATTTCCAAAATCCTGACATGCTCATTGCTTGCTGCTAATTCTCTGCCAGCTGAACATTCTTATGAAGCATCATGATGAAACCGCGGATTTGGTTTAAAAATGTGTTTACGAGTGTGTGTGGTGGTGGTGGCCTTTCCCTGACAAAACTCATGAGAACAAGTGAGAAAAGCAAGAGGACCGCCCACGTGAGGAAATGTCACCGCCACGTGCGCGGGTACTTCCAATAGTTCATAGAAAGGGCTCGGGGAGCGCGCAGATTAATTATGTGTGGGGAACGACCTTCGCTCACTCAGGTTGTGTGCGCGCTCAAATATAGATTTCTGCTTGCACGCTGCAATACTGCACACAAAGACGCCGTTCCCTCTTGTGTGAGAGCTGTTACTGCGCCCGCTGGAAGTACCCGCGTGCATGGAAGTGCCATTTCCTTCCAGGTTCTCACACTGAAATGCTACCATGCCATACCAAAGCTACACGGCAAGTCATTTCAGTGAGGTGTGCCAAGGTTGTGGAGTGGCAACAATTTCTATTTTACCTTGACATAGGTTGGTGCCTTGGTCTCATCAGGAACCAATTAATCAAACCACAAATGTTTGGTGTCATCAACTCTTTAATTTAAACCTCAAAATGCCACAGTTCCTACCGCTTATGCCGACAAACTGCAGATTTTATTTCAACATTCATTCATGTCCACACTGCAGCTGAAACAAGTAGACTAGTAGTGCACCGCTCAAAGTCATCGCTGTGGTCATCGTATTGATTATGATACGGACGGACGATCAAAGATGAAATCCAAGAAAAGGTGGTATAAACAATGTGGAAAACAGTAGGAGGGAATTGTAGTGGAAAGTCAAACTCTGTCTGTCAAGGACTGTCCTTAAAACAAGAAAAAGTTTCTCCTCCTTCTTCTGGGCTGCAGTCCCTTCGCTGTAACTCCAGACTTTGGGGCAAAGTTAGCTGAGCTGCAGTTTTTGAGA
The DNA here is from genome assembly GCA_900660455.1 of Gephyroberyx darwinii. NCBI lineage: Eukaryota > Metazoa > Chordata > Actinopteri > Trachichthyiformes > Trachichthyidae > Gephyroberyx > Gephyroberyx darwinii. The sequence goes on from CABFOQ010031335.1 coordinate 1,955, forward strand.
ATGAAAGGAAAGGAAAAACCGAAACTCAACTCCACGAGGGTCTGCCTGTCTGCTATTGTGGATATTTTTATCTGCCGCGCGTCTAAGGCGGAGACACAGTGGGAAATACGAACCAGCCAACCCAAGCTGACAGTGAGGAGTCAGACTGTCAGAGGTCTGCTTCACCCCCGCCCCTTGCTACAACACCCAAATGGATTGTCATATCAGATTTAGGTGTATAGGTTATTACACCCTTGGGCTACTGTTTCCAACACACCCGTCTGCATGGCGGGATTGAGTTCGAGGACTCTCTTCTCTTTCCTTGGCTCCCCAAGTTGCTGATTTCTTTTGGTCAAACGTGTAAGTTCTGTAAGTTCTGGCAACTCCTCCGCTGATGGGATACAATTTGGAAGGTGTGATTTGTTCTTGCTCCGCCTTGATCGATGAACAAGAGAGGCTTTGCACTTGCATCCTAGCATGGAGTTCCGGTGGGGACAAGGCTGTGCGCAATTAATGGCTAAAAATATAACAACCAGACTGAAAAAGAGACCGACCTCAAAAATTGTTCTGGTTTGGGTGTAGGGAAATTCAATAAGAACAGAACAGACTGATACGGTAGGCTTATTTCCATGTCTTTAGCCCTCGCCCCTCCTGTTTAGTTGCTACTCCAAAGCACTACGAAACGTAGCTTGAGAAGAGATGAGTCAGCTCAGTTAACCTGGTTTATGCAGTTGTTAGCTCGCTAACTAGCCAGCAGGCTAACTTAGCAAAGCAACTAATGGTAATGTCAACATGCCACGACTAGCCACTGCGGACGCTAGTTTCTATTGCTATCCAATAGAAACTAGCGTCCGCAGTGGCGCTAGTTTCTAGTTAACTAATGCGCAAATCAGATGCGATTACAACAAGACAGTGATGTTTAGCTGCTAACTGACTTTATCTAAACACAAAATGTGTGATGAAATTATCAGTTCCCATGTCTGTTCAGTTCTGCTGAGACGGTAAAGTTGTACGATTAGAAACACAATCGTCTGTTTACGGAGCTGAGGCTATCAGAGGACGCGTTACGTCACCTGAAAGCCCTCGATACATAACCACTTCAGCATATCCTTGCCTACAGGCAACTTTAAGTGCCACTACCATTCTCAGTGAAAGCAGTCCATAGCCATCTTCTATTATAACACTGAACTGAGCTAAATGTATCTGATGTTTTTAAAAAGGTACCTAAGCCTCTGAAGATGGCTCCTAAACATAGACTAATATAAAGATAGAATCAAGAGTGAAATCTATACAATTTCTATACAAGAGTTTAGAATTGTGCTGGTTTTATTTTGCAGTTGATATCTGTTGATTCTTACAGTGTAATACATATATTTGCTTACATTCTACATAGATAAAAATAGTTTGGTTAACAAAATATCTTGTGGTTACCTTATTAGAAGATTCACAGATGCATCACCAATAACATTCCCAATGTAACGATTGGGAAAACAGCCTATGATAATAAACTATCAGACTTTAAGGATTAAACTGTGTAGGGCTCTATGGCCATTTATAATTTAATTTTCATGATTTAAGCTATAGCAATGGTTTGTCACTGAGGCGGTTTAGCTACCTTAGTCAACCCATCTTGGAAATGTGAGAAAAAAGCATTCATTCAAGGAGGAACCCATTCATAAGCTTAATTCTGATCCCCAAACAGTTTCTAACTAGGCCGAAAATCTGGGATTCAGTGCAAAAATGCTCTTGAATAGTCCAAAATTGCCCTTGAACTTGCAATGAAAAGGGGCCTAAACTACCAAATAAACAGCAATTTACTTTTTGTGTGTATATTGCATCATTCTCCTATTTTTCCATTGAGTTGTCCTGCGTTATTCAACAGTTTTCTCTGAATGTCTTTGTGCTTCATCAAGGACGAGCTGGTTCATTTTGTGGTTGAATGTCTATTTATTGCTGGGTGTCCTCTGTGACTGCCAGCAGAAATAAATAGATAAAAACAGCAAGGTACAACACATTTTCCAATTAGAAAACAAACAGATGTTGGGACTCTCAAACCCTACAGCAACTAAAAGAACCAATATAGCGACAAACTCTACTGGCCTGTGGCAGCGGCTATATAGATGGTTGCTTGGGCTGAGCCAAGAAAGAACTGTGATAGAAAATAATATTAGTTGGATTTATTTCCAAAGACTGGGCTACAAATTATTTCAATTATTCTTGTTATGGTATGTTTATTTCATCTAAAATATCAGGACATGGTCAGATTACTTTTACCAATAGGAAACACCTTAAACATGGTTCCAAAAATGTTTACACTGTGATTTGAAGTTCATAAAATTGCCCCGGAAAGTAATTTTAACTCTGAAGGCTGAACCAGTCTGAGCGACTGGTTTGTTATCTAGGAGACAAAAGTCACACCACAAGGGGGTGGAAACACAAGCTCAGATCACTCTCAGGCCAGTCAATTAGGACGACAGAACACAAGTCCGTCTAGTAGTTCAAGCAGTTATGTTCACTTGTTAGAGCTGCTCCTGACACATTTTCTTGGTGCTAATAGAAAACTATAAAAACCTCACTACAGGCCCAGCTTAAAAGTCTAGTGTTCATCCATTTTCTATACCCACTTATTCCTGGTCAGGGTACTGGGGGGCAGAAGGCAGGGATAAACACAGACACACTAACACAGACAGACAATCACACTCATGCTCACATTCACACCTATGGGCAATTTTATTCAAGGTGCTTTTCTAAATAAAGTCTCTTGTTACAGTCCAGTCACGGAAGACTCTTTTTCTTTTTGGCATTTTTGTGTGACATATATTCTTTTTCCCTTGACATTGTGAATCATGCCTTTTTGAATGAGCTGGATGTCTCTGGGCTGTGGGAGGAAACTGGAGAACCAAGAGGAAACCCACGCAAAACACGGAGGTGCCCTGTGAAAACAGGGCTGTAACCTACCAAGACAACAGAATTGGATTTAAAATGACCAGTGCCTGGCACAGGATACACCTGAGTGGATAAGGTGCATAAATATGGCTGCCTCCTGATTTGATGTTGTCTGATGCTCCCAGCCCCTCCCACAGTGCAAGGCAAATGCTCTACCTTTTCCTCTCTGTCTGAACTAGTAACGGTAGATGCTGATGTTTAGTTGTTGGCACTGAGGTATGGGTATGGAAAAAAAGCAATTAAAGGAATCAGAAAACTGCCATCTTTCTGAATCTGGTCTATAAATCCCTTCAGTCTATACTGAAGTAACTGCATCTATCCACAATAGACTAGTCTGTGAAATCAACTAAATGAAGCTCAACTGCTTTACCAGACTGCATTGAGTAACTACAATTAAAAAAACCTGGAAGGCAATGTTATTCCAGAGAGTGAATGAATATGAAAAAACGAAGTAATATGAAAAACTATACATATAGTTAATTATTTTGTTTTTTTTTAACTTACTAGTGCTACTGCCACAGCTCTATGACAGTCCAGGTGTTGACTGGGAGGAGTATTTAATAATGAAAAAGCTGCTAAAATGAGATGATGGAAAGGTCAGGATGTGAACCAGACACCACCTTGTCTGGTAAAACATCCCACGTTCCCTAGGTACAATCTTTAATCTCAAAGTCAAAAGGCAATCAACTTAATTTCTTTAACCGAACTAGATTTAAAACTGAGACATGAGACTACAGCAGATTACAGGTGTATCCCAGCTAATGCAGCACGGTTGGCAGTCCTACTCTCAGCATACACACACCTATTGCCTCAAAACTGAGCAGAATGTACAACGTATCACGTTGAGATGGCAGTGTTTCCCACAGGATTTTGTGAGACTGTGGTGGGTGGACCTCGGACCCTCTAGGGGGGTCCAGGGGCATGCTCCTCCGGAAGAAAATTTAATCATAAATACATTGGTTGAATAGTAGGGCTGTCAATCGATTAATCGCATGATTGTCCATAGTTAATCGCAAATTAATCGCACATTTTTTATCTGTTCAAAATTTGATCCTGGATCAGGGCTAGAACGGCAAATTGCCGTGCCGCTGATGGATCAGGGCTAGAGAAACCCATGGACAACAAGCAGCATATTGGTAAATGCTTGACCCATGTGGGTCCCTGGATTGATTCAGTCCGTTGTTTTGTGTTAATGCTTAAAAAAAGGTTGGACACTCTACATTGTGTGAGATACTTAGTCATATTACTAAGTATTGTCAAATTTAGCAGGCTTGAGTTTGCCATGTTATGATTTGAGCATTTTTTTTAATGCTAAATGCAGTAGCTGTGAGAGTTTCTGGACAATATTTGTTTTGTCTTATACATATACATATACTTAAATAAATATATAAATATACATACATTTGCATAAAGCAAGCATATTTTGTCCACTCCCGTATTAGTATTTCGAGTATTAAAAACTTGAAAAATGTCAAAATGTCCCGCCTCAAACTCTTATTCGGCACTTTGCGGCACTTTGGGTAGTGCGTAAAGTGCCGCAAAATGCCGTAGAAGAGTCAGCCATCTTGGATTTCATTACAATGGAAATGTTGGAGTATACCTGTCTTTAGCAAAGTTTAAAAGTTTATTTGTGCATAGGAGATGGAGCGCCGCCCCGCAAGTAGACAAGTGAAGGATTATGGAACTGTGAAATTCGACATATTGGTTTCGTTATCAGGCTCGCTGACTTTCGTGCAGTAAAAAGTCAATGGAGCAGGACAGGACCCTATGGGAGAGGTAAACAGCCAAATGATGAAAGACTCCCAAAGGGTCCTGGATCAGGGCTAGTACAATGGCAAATTGCCGTGCCGCTGGTGGCAACACAACGCGACGCGGGTGGTGGAGCTCGGCCATAGCTGTGTTAATGCATCAAAAAATAAATAAATAGTGGCGTTAAAACGAATTTGCGTTAACGCGTTAACTTTGACAGCCCTGGTAAAAATATTTTCTGTTCATTATGAAACTGTGGCGGGACAAATTAGACTATGGCGGGCCGCCACAGTCTAGGTAATTAAAGGGAAACACTGGATGGGATATCAGAGCATCATATTCATGGTACTCTGATGGCATTGGATGCATCTTCTACTAGTTATTGACACTGGTCATAGGCGATGGCTGTTGATTGACTGCAAAAAACAGTTTATTGATTACAAACAACTGTTGCTTGTCGTCACGGCTGTGGCATAATGTAATGGGATACTATGAATGGACTGCATCTTCAAGAGGGGTCAAGTGTTATGGTGTGTGTGTGTGTGTGTCTTTAAAATGAGTGTGGGGGAGTGGGAGCACATTGCAAAAGCTCTTGAAGCAAAGGGATGGAAACAATGTCAAGCCAAATTGCATTGAGAAAAACTGGCAATGTAACATAGTCTTGTATATCTGCAAAGGTAAATACACCTAAAAATGTATTTTGTTTTAATCGGCAGGAGCCAGTTAATCATTCATATAATCCACAAAGCAGGACTTATTGCAATACAAATTACCACTTTTAGAAATGGTTCATATTGCTCGTATATAACACATGTCCTAAAAGCTGCAATTGTATTGAAATCAAGTGCTGCTTGGTGGATTATATGCATGCCGAATTGAAGAGTGGATATTATATACTCTGAAAAGGCCTTGGGTCATATTTTATGAGGTATGTAACTTTTGCCAGTAAGCAAAGCAAAATTAAAATGCAGGATTTTTGAATGGAATATGGCTTGAAGTTCACTCCATACAAGAGAGAAGGGCGAGCGACCAATATGACATGTTATAACAACAATTACCTTGCAGTGTTGAGTAACGGGTGTTTCGTCCCCACCAGTTTCCTGACGTGCATCGCAACGTTACTGAGCTCGTCACTCAGCAAGCAGCGTAAACTCATGAACGAGGTTGGATAGCCGACGATTTTCTCTGCATCTGAGACCACTTTACTCCAGTTTGAAGACGTTGTGCCGGAGAATAAACTTAATTTCCTCTGTCCTCGGTTGACCAAACCAATGCAAGAGAGTCGTGACCACATAGCTGAATGCATCTTTGAAATGTAACGTTACTAGTTAACGTATAGTTTGATTGGACTACTTACAGTAGCATAAAGTTGTCACCATCTCATATCTCACCAGATATAAACACGAACGTTATGACATATTCTTAAACGGTACCACACACGTATTCTTTATTAAAAAAAAACGTTAAAATTCGCTATCCCGACAGACCTAACATTAGTTAAATGCGAGAATAACTAGCTGTGCTCTGTACTACACGACCTGTCCCTGTAAGCCGCCATCTTTAAGAAAACGAAATACGGTATGTCGTAAAAGCTTTAAAAAAATTCCTAAATCCCCGATACCTGCCGCATTCTTGTATGGAGAACACCTACATCAAACTCCATCGAAAAACCTGACAGTTTAATGTTGCCTTGTTTATCGGGACTTCAATAATTTAGGACTTTAAAAAAATATGTATTTATAAATCCATAGTGTCCAGTGGTTACTTCGGCGAACATATCACTATCTCAGTACAATGTCAAGTTTTAGAATTGTCTCACACTGCTCGTTACGGACCACCAAGGTGTATTTCGGTATTAGATGGTTGTGGGAATAACGGGCTAATGAGTTATAAAAGTTGAAATATTATTAAAATGAGTGGTGCTTGGTGTTTATGCCTTTATGTCGAAGTGAAGAGTTGCTCCTGTGTATTTGTAATAGGTACTGGTAATCATATTCTACCAGGTATTTGTTTGTGGATAATCAGAGCAACACAGGCTCCCAGATTTTTGAATGGAGGTTGGCTACAGGTTCAAGAGAGAACGGCATGTGTGCAGCAAGCCTGTCCCACACCTCCCCTTTTGTATTACTACCTATGACTAAATTCAGGAAAGGGTGGGTGATTTGATTTTTAAGTAGGCCCACCTTTGATTGCCCTACCTTGAAATTTGTTTGAACATAGTAATATTCTGTTATTTTCATTTAAATATATCATTTTATTTTGCTATTCTCTATCACCGATTCATCAAACACAATAGTGATTCAACCCATAGCCCTTATGATGATGATGATGAAAGGAGGCCATAGTTACCAACCTTTTTATTTACCACTACAGACTACATCCATCTATCTAATGCCAATGTGTTTACACCATGCTGTGCCAACGATGTTACGCAACATCTATGTAGTTTAGTGATACCAGGGTCCATCTGCTTTCCGTTTACTGTGGATTTACTTATTCTCACATTCACAAAGTCCCTGAATGAAGCACTGATCTATGATTTGATCATTAATCTAGAGAATCTGGGTTCTGCCTTTCCCCAGCTATTAAAGGATATTTTTTATTTTCCTGTTTTTATGTGCTGTTCAGGTGTTTTCTTTTGGTCAGAGAGAGAACTGACTGATACTGAAACGCACAGCTTGTTGTTTTTATTTCAATTGTCACTCAAACATCAGGAAAACCTGGCCACTGTGTTTGTTTAATGATTGGAGGTCACAGGGACAATTCCAACATGTTTCATAATTAATCATAAAAATCACCGCAAATCAACAACACTCTTTTACGCTCAGTGAGGCTCTGCCCAAAAGTGGAAACACTGTCTTGGTTGTCCCCAATCATTTTGCTGATGCTTGTTTGGCAAATGTCAGATAACAAAACCATAAATTTTAGTTTCACCGGGTTCCTAGACTCCACCGAGGCCAAAAGAAATCAACAATACCACATGCAAAAACAGAAATTATCCTTTAATGAGGCCTTTGAGAGTAAAATGCTTAATACGACAGTGAAAATGATTTGGTTCATGCAATACAATCCTAGAGACAATATAACAGACACAGAATGATAGGGAGCTGCTCTGGCAGTGCTGTGTTTAACAATGCTTTCATTGAATCCTACTCCATCTGCTTATTACTGGGATTGGACAGACCGAGTCTGTCAAGGACAGCTTATACACCAAGGAGCTGTAGTCTCCTTTGTTCAATGGTCTTAAAAAACAAACACAGAAAATTTCATGCTTTGTATGCTACAGTAAGGCAACATGTTACCTTGCAGTGCTTTTTGTGTTTTTAAAGGGCAACAGTCCTGACAATAGATTGTTATAGCAAAAAATCTACCAATATAAATGCTACTAAATCATATACAGCCAAATACAAACCACAATACTTTTGTCAAAGCTGGAGATATGGTTTTAAATCATTTCCAATCAAATCACATCCAGAAATCATATCATATTGCTGCTCTTTGGCTCTGTATGGGTGATTAACTTTCACATGCATTATGGCACCATTTATCACCAAAAGTGGAACTTGGCATGGTTCATTGGATGTCAAAAACAGATTGCTATGTGTGGAGGAGCTGATTACGGAAGGAATCCCAGAATGCGAGCGTGCCAGTGTGCAAGGCAGGATAAGCGCTGTAAAAACAAAAGTCATCTCACCCTGACCCCGCGTCACGGTTCACAGCTCCTGTTCCAGGTGATTTTCCGGCTCAAATGGGTGTCACTATGCCATGAGCAGCATCAGCAGGCACTCTCGCCGGCTTTCCACCTGCCAACTCATTGTAATTCCAGTTAAAGTCAGAGGGCAGAATGTAGCGTGCAGTCGAAGCAGAGAGATTCCTCCCCAAAAAAAGGCTCAGCATCTGTTTTATAAACCAGTATTTAGACTGTTTTGCACTGCTAGAGTGGTCAAGAGAAATTCCACCCCTAAAACACAATGTCACATGCTATTTCTATGTTATTTACTTAAAAACAATAAAAAAAGACTGTGATCTGCGATGTCATTACCAGACAATATAGATCCACTCCATCAGCAGTGAATGGGAGGCTGGGCACTGCGCTAATACCCATGCTCTATCCAGGGAGAAGAACATATTTTTCTGCACCAGAACTGATGGCATTATGAAATTGAGCTCATTTGGGTGAACGCTTAATCGAGCAAGTCAACCTCATATTCCGTTAATGAGCAGCTCCAGGTTTCGTCGAGATGTTCATGCTCACAAATATTATCAAGCTGTATTGTGAGAATAACATTATCTAAATCTGTTTTAGGATTGATTTCCCTTTAAGCTGCTGAACTGAGGGCTCACCGTTATTTGAGGCGGTGTGACAGAGTGACAGACTATACTAAAACCTTGATCTCCCGTGCGGGAAACCAAATATCAACTAGTCAGCCAAAAGAAAATATCCTTGGCCATGAAAGATCAAGGTTGAAAGTTCATGCAGCCTCAGGTTCTCCTAGCCTCACCATCAGTTGACCTCCCTCTGCACAGGATAGTCCCAGATATCCACAAAGAAGGTTGGTGGGGGATTCCCCCAGCCTAGCAGAGATCTAGGCTTACAGTGTCTGAGGCTCCACTAGCTGGCAATGCTGCTTCTAAGCCAGTGTCGGTCATTGCACCACTAGTGGGACTACAATAGACCAAGTGCCTAAAGATGGCAGCACTCTCATTGTTCAAATGAACTGTTTGCAGTTCAGAAACCATCAAAACTCCAGGTACCAGTTGCATTGTGGGATGCCAGAAAGCATTTTGACGTTGATACGATGTTGCTATGATGGCCTGCGCCAAAATCTGTGTCAAATAGCCAAAATGAAAGTTGAGATGTCATTTGTAGCTCCTACCTGCATCATAATGTGAAATCAATCTGATATCAGCTCAAAACAGTTTCCAATACGGTTTTTAAAATGAATGTTTATCATGTCATAATCATGATCATGGGAACCCGAAGACCGAGTTGTGCCAGTTAAAGCCACGGTGGGTAAGTCAGAAGGAAAACAAGCACCATATATACTGCCACGTGCCCTCCGAGCCTTTTCTCACCCCATCTCTGCAATCAGAGAGGTAAGCTTCATTGTTATCTTTAAATTCAGGTTAAACACATATTTAGTCTCTTTATCATTTGGCCAAACGTAGCTTTGCACACTGACTCTGTCTCTTCTTAGAGTAGGCTTAGACCAGTTACCTTGCACTAGCTCAGGTTCCTGCCAATGGACATTTAGCCTACATTGTCCTGTTCCACTGATGCTGGTCATGTCCGTTTATGTGAGTGAGAGTGTGTATGGGTGTATCTCCTATCTGTTTCCAGGCTGTGCTGGCATCCTTGTGGTCCCCCACTCTTATGATGCTGCTGACAGAGCCAAGTCCTAGACACCAGAGCCAGATGTTTCGCCCAAGTGTCCTTATTGTGTTTACTCTGTATACTTTGTTTATGTTCCCTTTTGCTTGCCCAACCTCAGCACACATTGCACGCCTGAGCGTCCTGGTAGGGGGATCCCTATCTGAGCAGCCCTTCCCAAGGTTTCTAACGTTTTTTTTCATGGGAGGTCTTCAGCGAGGGGGGATGTCGTCATTTAGCGTTCATAATGTGGGTATTGTGAAGCCCTTTTATACTGTAAATGTGATTCAGGGCTACACAAATACACTTGATTCGACTTGAAAACAGGAAGATGAGGAGCAGAGCAATAGCGCTATCAATAATGCCTATTCATTTACGTTCACCCAACACAGGGATTACTTTTGCTGAACTCAAACTAAATACTGTCTTATGAAATCTATAGCAGCTTTAAGGAGGCTTTTTTGCACCTGGTCCAGTGGGTACTGATTTTCCACTGTGGCACCTATTTCTACTTCAGCAAGGCACTAAACTGTACCTGCACAGCCAAGTAAGTTCCTCCGGTTAGGAGCAGCAGCTAAATGCACGTTTGTGCACGTGCTACTAAACACAGTAACTTCCAGACTGCTGAGTGTTTGGAGCCAACTCTAGCAGCAGGGTCCCTAATTGATAGGAGGTTGTGAGTCTGTAAGTGGGGGAAAGGAGTGCCTACGGGCACCTGTTTGCTGCTTACAAATGGCCAGGCAGCATGACGAGGGGACAGAGCTAAGTGGATTTGACCGCTCTGGTTGCACTCTGTGGAAAAGCGAGAAGAAGAAATAGCCTACCTCTGATCATCAGCGCGTCATATAATGTTTCAGCGGACGCCCCTCCCCCTGT
>CABFOQ010031336.1:4322-20060 GCA_900660455.1 Gephyroberyx darwinii
ACTGGAGTTCAGACGTGTGCTCTTCCGATCTGTGTGTGTGTGTTTGTGTGTGTGTGTGTCCAAGGGGCTGCTGTGTCACATGACCGGTTGTATTCCTCTCCATACAGGATCAAAGACAATTTGTTGACCAGGCAGCTGGGTGGCCGTGTTCTGAAAAACGATGTTTTGGGGGGTTTCTGTTAAATAAACGAAGCCTGTCGAAGTGATGGAAATTGAAAACACCAAATGCAGAAACAATACTGAGCTGTGGGATTGTCAGCAAGAATGAGGGCCAGGTTTAGAAGCTTGTTTGTTGAACGAGGACATTTCTATCGTGGCCTATCACCTGGAGCATGTAGCCTGATTAAAGTAGTCATTTCTGTCTTGCTACTCTATCTTTGATTGATATAACACAGTAGTGATCCAACCAGTGAAACCATGAAAGCTTTTATATTTAATGTTCTAAACGAAGACCGGCTGGCATATAGGAAGTAATAAGCTTTACGTTACTGACAGCAGCAACAGCTGTTTTTGCGGAATAAATAGAAAAACTGGGAGGTTAGCATGAGCAGCGATAGCCACCATGTCTGAACAGACAAACAAAAGACCATTATTTACAGAATCACCACAGCAATGACCGCTTGATACCAAAGATCTTGCCAAGAATCTCACAGATTACCACTTTTAGAATAATTTTGGTAAAAACTATGTAAAAAATCTAGACAGCCAGGATCCTGGAGGTCTGATTTAAGAGGTATCCGTTCTGGTCAAGCAAATGTTCAGAATATTTTGGAACGCATTCAATAATTGAAAAGAACACAGCAAGAGTGACAAATCGTCACATATATTGTCAGTGTCCTGCAAAAGGTCAACCTTTCAGGAATGTGTGTCATATTGACACACATTGTGATTTAAACATTTTATGTTGCATTTTTAATGGCTTCGGCCCAGAGATGTCAATTGCCAATTAGAGCAAGAAAAAAATGTCATTAGTCATTATTATACCTAGATGATATACAGTATATAACACTTAGGTAGACAAACTTATTGCAAGTAAACAGCCATTCCCTGTGGCTTGTGCTAAATAGCTCTTCCTCCTTGAAAGAATGACATTTCTCCCTCAAAGGGCTGAGTGAAATGAAGACCTGGGTTATAGTGGAGATCAGCCCCAGTGCCAATAAAAGAGCTATTAGTTCAGAGTGGGCAGCAGAAGGCAGAGAAATCATCACTCTGGCTAAACTGATTAGATATTTTCTGATGGAGATTGATACTTCAATATTGTGTGCTACTGTGTAGTACTAAGCCCCTGGCAAACTAAACACACAACTTCAATGCGGTGAGGTCCTGGAAGTAGCGAATATTACACACTGCCTGAAAACAATGTGTAACATATAGACCTTTATGATAATGACAATGTTATGCAGTTCCAGTACTATACCGTATCATGTACATGCTGTAGATAAAAACAGGCTTAAAGCGTCATTGAGTAGTAGCTTCACGTGCAACTGATTCAAGTTTTATCTATGTGTTGTTTTATCTATATGTTATTACTTTGCAATCTGATTGAGATTACACAACAAACTCTGAGTGTTAAAATGTTTTGTGCAGCTTTGTGTTAATGTTGACCAAAGCGGCAGTGAACATATCTGTGTGTGTGTGTGTGTGTGTTTCCCTGGGACTCAGTGGGTGACTCGGCCCCCCCAGTTGGCCTCAGGCTGAATCAGTCTCATACCATCACTATCAGAAGAGCTGTCTCCCTCCTCCCTCACCAGCTAACTCACCCCCCTCCTTATTAGCTACGAGTCAGTGGCTGCTGGGTGTGAGGAGCAGTGAAAAAGCCTATCCATTTATTCAAGGTAGGTAGAGAGAGAGAGAGAGAGAGAAAACGAGATAAGTGACTTACTGACAAGAATGCGAGAGGAGAGCATCAAATCAGAGCCACCATAAACAGTAGCAACACTGGACACAGAGAAACACAGCTGAGGAGAGTGTGATTACCCACAGCAGCTCTGTGCTCCTCATGCTCCAGCATCACATTCAGCCAGCCTGCTGTGAGGGGGCGGATGCTGAGGGGGGCTGAGGGGACGCTATTTCAGGCCTCCTGACGAAGGTGGCTGCAAGACATCAGCGGTGACGTTCACACCCCATCCACAGCATGCAGCAGGAGCTGAAGTAAGCTCTCACTCCATGGCCACAAAGCCACGAGATAGCTCCTTTGAACTGTCCACTGGTAGTATAGTATGATATAAGTCCCTTCGATTGGATTATCTGATAGACCTGTACTGGAAATACTTCAATCAGTTTAAATGATATAGCTTGATCTACGTGTGCAACCCTTCTCCAACAGTTGCAAATTTGAAATGATAATACAATATTGTGCAGTGGCTTCAATTGAATCAAACTGCTCTTGCTGAAGAGCAGGATACTTCCCCCCTGAGTGTAAACTGCTCTTTCATTTGGGGAGAATGAAGAACCTGCTGGCGACCAACTGGAGCCTGGTGGTCTTGGGGAGGAACAAGTGATACAACACTGAAATGAAAGCAACGCAGAGATGGGGCAGGTAACCGTGTATAAGAGGGTGGGCAAGAAGGTGTGTCCTTGCTTAGGAAGCTGATTGTATAATTGCTATAAGACCAATGGTGTGAGAGTAGAGTAACAACAGTGACAGGAGATACAAGCCGGGTAGTCTTCCTGATTGAACTTGCACTAAGCTTCATTATTCTCACACTGTCCGTAGGCAACTATGATTCATGTGTAAGCAGGCCACAACGCAATCTTGGCTCTGAGGGATTCACCTTTGGCTGACTGGTACCATAGCTGTTTAGTTTTCCATGTGGGAGATCTGGCCTCAGTTCCAATCTGTTAGAACAGCACCATGCAGCATCACCGAGCTCTGTGTGTTTGAGCACTATGAAAAAGTTTTTAGTGGGTTGGCTGTACACATTTGTGTTGAGTGGTTGTGTCACAGCCTCACCAAAATGCACAATGTAATGACATAAACATATGCTTTTTGGTGGATGCTGTTATCTAGGACCTTACAGTGGGTGGTCCCAATGGAACCCAGTGTTAGTGCCACACAGTGCCCTCTGGGCTACAGTATAAATCATGTGTAACATTAGAGGACATTAGAGCATAGAGGGATCTTCTGGTGGCTGTATTGGAGGTTGGGCTTTGGGCAACAATAGCTGTGAATAGCTGATTGCATTCTAAGCACATGCCTTGGTCGTCTCAACAGAACTGGTTAATGCATGTGCTGTTTTTAACTGGGAACTGATCATTTAGCCGCTGATACATCTGATCCATTTTGAGTTGAAATAATGTCAGCTCATTGTTGTTAGGGCATCTGATTTGTGCAACAGCTAACATATCTAGTAGAAGCTAGCGTTACTAGTAGTCACATCTTAACATTAACATTGGTTGCTTTGCTAAATTAGCCTGCTGGCTAGTTAGCTGTCAGTTTGTTCAGGTTAGCTGAGCTGACTTTTCTCAAGCTACAACTTGCGGTGCTCTGGAGTAGAGACCAGCACCAGACGGCCAAGGGCTGAAGACAGAGAGTTTACTGTGTCACAGTAAAACTGGAAACCAATCTGTCTTATTGAACGGTTATAACATTGAATTGACCTGCACCCACACCACAACAATGTTTTTCAGGTATGTCTCTTTTCCTAGATCAGTTGATATATATTATTTATACATTCTTTGCAATACCCTCACTGGCTGATTGTTTACATATTACTTTACAGAACAACTAGCCCAGGGGACAGACTCTTTGGGGCCTAAACTAATGCCCAACATTGCTCTCTAGTACAGGTATAGCCAGGTCTGTGTACAGAGCACACAGTAGCCTGTAGGCTGCTGTATACACCAGGATGAGTGGGGCCAATGCCTTATCATGTGACCAGTGTTACATAAGGGGCGAGGCTGAATGATGAGAGTAATGTTATCGCTACTGACATCAATATCCTTTATGATAGTTTGGCCCTGCCTATACCCCATCAGTTTACAGTCATCTATAACCATCTCTTTGTCTGGCTGCATTAATCTGTCATTTGATATAAACATATCTTTGTACGTCTGTCTCCCTATCTTTCTACTTCAATTCCCTATGAAGCAACATTCTGAATTGTTGAGGCAATGAGAACCAACAAATAATTTAAAGCACAGTAGAAGGCAGAAGTAGAAGGACCAACAGTATCATTTTCTTACACTTATTTACAATTGATTTACAATTGCCCAGTACACACTGATTTGGTTCCACTTTCCAGTCCACATAAAAGTTGATGGCAATATTTCCCATCGATTGCTGTCCATATAACAAGCAGTGCATGAAGATTATATAATTTTGATATGTGATCATGTGGCATGATGTAATCCTGTATAATAATTACAGTATAATGCAATGGCCATGATGTGCACCGTAACATAATAATGCCGTATTTACACTGGTGTAAGGTGTACTGTGATGTACTGAACAGTGCAGAAAACTGGGAGGTATCATGTTGCTGTGTGTACAAATAATTTATTTCTATGTAAATACTCACAGGCTCTGATATTGTCCTCAGCAGACAAAATAAAATATGTCCACTGCTTTCTTTCAGATTTTATCTCCCTATAAAATCCGTTTTGACATGATAAAGTAAAATCAATGGAGTACCTTACAGCTGACTACTGCTGTTGCTGCCTGAATGTGTTACAACAGTTCTTTGAGACAAACCATTTCATCATCTGCCCTGAATAAGACATATGAAGAGAAGAGAGACATTTGGAATAATGTGCATGAACTAATATACTCAGTATCTTATCTGTATCATCCATGATTATCATGTTTATAAGCCACCACAACATATACAGACTCATGATCTGGGCTGGAGAAGGTACATCTCTCTCTCTCTCTCTCTCTCTCTCTCTCTCTCTCTCGCCCTTTCTCTCACCCCTCTCTCTCTCTCTCTCTCTCTCCCTGGCCAAGTGACCACTATGGACTCATCATGTCTCTTCTGAGCTGTTGAAGCATGAAGATCAAGATCACTAACTAGACACATGGGGATGAATATGGGCTGCCAAGCTGCATTTGTGAAGCCTATAGTCATCAAAATGATAGCAATAAAGATGGGGTTCATTACTGCTTTTCACAGTTGTTGATCTTCTGTTATTTTGTGTTTTAGCATAACAAAGTCCATAAATACGATCCCAATGGAATGCTGTCATTTCCATGATATTCATGCATTATTGGTTCTTGGCAAGGCAACCAGCCAGAGGGCTATACTGCAAAAGATATCCATCTTAACAATCCATCTAGTATTAAGTCTTAAATGTTGTTTTCCAAGTGAACAAGTGAACAAATCTGCTAATGAGGTCATTTCACTGTTTTTCTGACGTTTCACCTGTTTTGAGAATTTTCTTGAAACAGGTGACAGTATCTTGAAATAAGACAGATCACTCCACTAGTATTAAGACAATGTCACTGGATTCACAAAAAATCTTGAAACATGTTATCTCAATGTGTTGGCAGATTTTTTTACTCATTTAAAAAAAGATGAATGACATTAGAATGAATGGTGTTGTTAAGATGTATATTTGTGTGTACAAAGTGGTGCACCTGCCTTCTCCACCTTAAATATGAAATAACAGTAGAGTTAAAGTATGCATGATCAATTCAATGTGAATCACTATATTATGTCATGGAATATGTCACAGTGCACATAATACAAACTCTGATGCCTGGTGGCACAAGCTTCAACCCACAGTGTTTCATCAGAGAAAAAGGGGGAGATACTTTGTGCAAACACACCAGCTCATATCCAGCTTGTCAGGCCGGATGGATCTGCTCTCCGTTTTGCCGGGCAGCCAGCTGGTCTACGCTCCCAGTCCTGCAGACTCAGCCATACTGGGTGAAAAACTGGGCCTCAGCACAAATGTTTACCTAACAGATGATGACACAGTCTGTTGCCCCCATGGACGCTGCCAAATACTCCACTCAACACACCATCAACACCATCCATCCATACAAGGTGGGGAGATACGGTATAGCCAGGCTGCCATGCTAGAGGAGGGGCCTTATTAGCTCCCAGAATTCATCTGTAAATCTCTTCAATAATAGTTGAAGAAGTCAGATTTTCCAAAATAGGAATTAGTCATTAAATTTAGAATCATTATAGGAAATGTGATGAAACAGATTGAGAGCATTGCTCACGTAAATTCAAATCTTGTATGGGGGAGAGTGATAATACTGATGGTGATAATGAGGATGATGCTGATGATGTGTGATTGTGTGATTCTAGAGATACATTTGGATATGAACATGAACTGAAAGTCTACAGCCATATTTCTGTCATTTTACCCTAATAATACAACAAATCATGTTAACGGTTATGATAAGTACACTAGTACACACGTGAGCACACACACAAATTGAAGTCCTTATGTTATGGCCAACATTAAGCACACACACACACACACTCAATTCTTTCTCTCTCTCTCTCTCTCTCTCACACGCACAAATGGGGTAAAGCTCATGGGAACAAGAAACATGCTTACAAAGGGCTGCTTGACATGAGGACTAAGGCATGATATATTGCTTTATATTCTGCCCTGTTCACCAATTTCTTCTCCTGGAATAGCAATTCCCTTTGCACAACCATCTCATCCAATTACCATCCTGAGCCACTTTCACACTACGTTGGATATTTTGCGTCATTGCATTCTTTCTCCTAATCAGCCCTATACATACTACAAGGAAAGCTCATAAAGAAACAGGTTTCTGAAGGATGACGTGTTATCTCTGTGTCATGGTCAACAGTAGTCACTGCCAATGGGCTCAGTCAACATTCAATAGGTGAGTAAATTACATGCTTCACTGAGGGCAATGACATAGCTAATTTAGATTTGTAGAGTTATCCTTTTCAACCCTTGTCACCATGAAAAATAGAGGCAGAAAATATATAGACCACTGTCTCTCCAGGCATTGGGATATCAGTAACCAAATGGCTGCATTTGGGCTATAAAACTAGTTTGAATTCCAGTATAAACCCTACTACATGGCTTGAATAAAAAAAAAATACTACAAATGCATAGCAATAATTTATCTCAGACGATGCAAACAGTAGTAAGTCTTTGAAATCAACCTGCCAAGCTGTAGGGTGAGGATTAATGCCTTGGTCCGGGGTTTCTAGGCGCCCATGCTAACGATCCATTCAGAGCCATGGGAGTCTTTCCTTTGATACAAATAACTGTTATTTACTGCCTCATTACAAATGAAATCTATAACTGGGGGACTGGGGAGAAAGCCAAATAAGGGCACCACACCTTAGGCCTTTACAGAATAGCTCTCGCTTTATGTTTCATTATTCACAAGAATAAATAACCAAAAGCTTGCTTTATGATTTGCTTTGATGGTGTGCTTTCTTGCACTGAGGAAGGATTTGTAGTTGGAGTCTGTGGGGCATTTTGAAACAGCTAAGTAGACAAAAGGTTAACTTCACTGTAAATGTGCTCATGTGATCGCTGCGACTAAAAGCGCGTGAGTAACAAAGATGACATCATTGATCACCCCTTCTTTAGCAGGAAGAGAGAGAGGAATTCAGGGCGTGTGGCACTTCAGAACATTCCCAAAATTACTCTCATTGGCACAGACGCACAAGAGACAAGCCTACCACCTGACCTCTCTCACACACACACACTCACACACAGTGTTAGTGAGGTTATTATCTAGGAGTGTCAAGTGGCCAGAC
The DNA here is from genome assembly GCA_900660455.1 of Gephyroberyx darwinii. NCBI lineage: Eukaryota > Metazoa > Chordata > Actinopteri > Trachichthyiformes > Trachichthyidae > Gephyroberyx > Gephyroberyx darwinii. The sequence goes on from CABFOQ010031336.1 coordinate 12,029, forward strand.
TTGAGTCCATCGTGCCACACTCAAGTCTTATCTCTCCAGACGCCAAAGCTCGCTCTGTTCCCTCATCTTCATCCTTCTCCTTCCTCCCCGACCTCCACCCCTATCTGATCCTGCTGAGACTAAAAGCATTCACACTCCATTATGTCTACCAATTGCACCATTGCAGGTGGCAATAGAGAAATGGGCTTGTCACAGGGAGGTTGCTGTTTCGAATCCACAGACCGGCTGGGAAACTGGGTGGAGGAAGTGAATTACAATCTCCCCTCCCTCAGAAACTGCTGTCGAGGTGCCCTTGAGGAAGGCACTTACACCCCAATTGCTCCAGTGGAGCTGTTCAGTGGCCTAAACCAGAAGACTGTGGTTGTAATTGGGCAGCTCCCTGTTACCAACAGTAGAAGATTCTGGTTGTACTGGGCAGCTCCCACTTTATGAATGCGAAGCAGAGCACAGTTGGAAAAGAGCAAGCCAATAAGAAAAATGCATACACTCTGTTTGACACTATGGGTGTACCTTCACCAGCAGGTGGAAGGCATGGCCATATGTGGACCTCTTGGAAAATACACAGGTACGTACCTACATTCACAACACTGCCAACAACAGTGCCAACAATGCCTCTGTGTATCCTACAGCACCGTCACAGGAAATCAGCTGGAAATGAGTCACAAAGAAGAATCTAACATAGCATGCAGGTCATCCAATAGCCGCAAGCTGAAGATGTCAGGAAATTCACTCCATTCATCTCCCTGCCTCTTGCCTTAGAAGTCCTTGGACAAAGTCTCGCTTCCTAAAAAGTCAGACACTCACAGGCTAATGACAAGTGCTGATAGTGGAGCCTGATGCCAGTAAGAGCCCCTAAGATGCCTTGTGTAGTGCTGCCAATACAGCACTAGAAGTGGAACATTGTGGAACAGTGCAGCATTGACTGTGCACATAGAGATTCTGCAAGCTTGTATTCATTGGCAACTCTAGAAATTCACCTGCATTTCTGTTGTAGCTACGGCATCGGGACTAAGGGTCAATTCAGCTTCGATTCGTGAAATTTAAAATTGAAATGAACCTTTGGCAATGAAAGAGAAAGAAGGAATGCTCAGTTGTTGTTAATAGGTTGGATATGGCATTCTTCTCGTGCCAAGCGTTTTTCAACAGTAGAATTGCGAGGGAAAATCCACTTCTGAATAGATTGACGTGAAGGTGAATTGTACTCATCCTTATCAATTATTCAAACTCCTACTCATGGAAAAATACAACATGATAACTACAATAGCTGAAACAAAAGGAAACCTGATGAAGATTTTAGACTGTGCTGTAGTGTGAGTGAAATATCAGAAACAACAACTTGCTTACATTCATTGACACCCAATAAAATATCAAAACCTTTGATTAAACTAGATTGCAGAGATGAGAGAATTAAAGGCTGTTAAAGACTTGGTTTATTACAACAGAACCTCTGCTCACTGATATTGTGAATATGATAGGATACGTGAAACTTCCCCCCAAACCCAAATCACTCAGCCAAGAAGTCAAATGGAATTAGAGAGAGAGGTTTTGACAGATCCTGGCTCAGTAGGAATCCTCACCAACGCCTTTCTTTCTTCTCCTCCCCTCCACCCAGCAGCCAGCTCCTACATTTTATTGCCTGTGTAAGCATTTTTCTGCTGCTCCAACACAGATTTCTCCCACTGATGTCCATTACACGTCAATATAAATCTAGCCTCTCTGTAGCAATGGCAGCGTGTGTGTGTGTGCCCGGGATGGGTGCATGTGTGCGTATAAGCGCTTGTGAGCGTGAGAATTCATACAGAATAGGTATAAAGAAGTATACATATCTCTACAATGCACACATCATCCAGTCAGATGCAATAGCGCAACAGTGTACTATAGCTGGTCATACTGTATGTGCATTAGCTGACACTGTTGGTCTGACCACTGGACCTTGGTAATGTATAGTAGGACTGATGATGGGAGAGAAAGATAGTGAGAAAAATACTAATCAAGCCACAAGAGACAAATGGTGTATTGGCAATACATCAAGAATGTGGCTAAGAATCACTCCAGCTGCTAAACATGCTCACATATAAACACACACGTATATATAAATACACACACACACACACACACACACACACACACACAGTTTTACAACATGCATACTAGTCATCAGTCATACGACGAGATGCTCTGTCCAGATCAGTGGATGCTCAGTGAGATGGAAGGAGGAAAGCTTCCTCTAGCTTGTTTTCCTTCAACGGCATCACAGCCTTTGGGAGAAAACTCTACAGTTTGGATGATAGAGGAGCGGTTAACCGCGCACAAGAGATGCGAGGCTCTTTCTCTGTCTCTTTCAAACACACATATAGACACACACACACATACACACACCCTTCCCCCAACCTCTTCTAACTCCCCAGAGAAAAGCGACAGTGTGCCTGTTCAACCTGCTAAAATCGCAATACCTCCCATGTGTTTGTGTCTGGGTCTGTGAGTGTGAGCGTATACAAACCATTATGTATCTAGGCACCTCACACACACACACACACACACACACACACACACACACACACACACGGGTGACACAATGAAAAAGCATGGTTTACAAGTGTTTCATGCCCCTTCACTCTTCCAGCGTCCCTCCACTCACCGCCTCCGAGTCTTCAAATCCATGTAGGTACAAATTATCGTACATGGAGGAGTGATATTCCAAAAAGCACCTCTTGAGCGAATGGACAAAAATAGAAACAATCAACGATCAACCAGCTCCGGAGAGGATGGATGGTGAGGAGGGGGAGTGACAGCCCAGTCCCTTTCTCCACATGAAGGTAGACAGAGCAACTAGACCACACCGGAGCAGCAGATGGAAAAAGGTGGAGCCGTCTATTTTCCTGATGGTGAATTGTATATTATTGCCCGCGAGTCTAGCGAGTGTTGGTTCCCATTATAAGGCAGCCCGGTTGTCCCCAGAGGCAGAGCAGACCTGGCATTTTATCTGCCTTCCAAGCACAGAGCACAGGAGCCAATCCCTTCCTCCAGCACTGGTTGATGACAGAGGAGGGATGCAGCCTGCTGATTGGCTGGTGGATGCTCCAGTCAGCTTGGCTGGTTGTGAATAAGGAAGAGGAGAGGAAATAGAGGCAGCGGAGAGGAGGTCTGCGGATTGGGAGAAGTGTTAACCAGCACTCTCTTCTGTAAGGCTGTCGCTATTATCTGTTGTGTGTGAATGTGTGTGTGCTTGCATGTGTGTTTGAGCATGTCTGCAGCTGTGTGTGTGTGTGTGCCCCCGCATGCTGTTTGTGTGTGTAAGATGATCTGCTGACCTAAACATCCAGTTTTAACGACTGACACATGATTCACACAGGCAGCATCCCAACAAAGGTGAACGGCTGAGCGATGATTCATGAAATGGGAGCTTGACCTGACGTTTTTAAACCATGCCACTCCATGACCCAGGTTTTGTGTATTACATCTCCATGAACGCCCTGGGGTCACAAAAAAACCATCAGTCTTCAGATGTCTGCTATGGAGGAATGGATCATATATTCTTGGTAAATAGGTCAAGAAGAGAACTGTAGATCAGATCCCAGATTTGATAACATCATTTATGAGCAGTGTCCCTGTAAAATGCAAGGAGGAATGAGAGGAATGGAGAAATTGTGAAGCTATTGCCTTATTACAATATCCTCATCAGTATGAAACATTAAACACTATTGCATCCTAGCCGAAATGTGTCAAAGCCCCTTAAAATCTCATGAGAACAAAGTGATTTTACCCTGAAATTACAGCAATCCAATTAAATGTGATAGTTCTGAGTTGGATTTGTCTTAAATTCAATATCTTTCAATAGATTATTCAATAGATTATTAAATGTCACAAACTGGACAGGTGAGATTTTTTTTTAACATAAAATCAAAAAGGCAACTGAACTGGGTAACAGAAACTAACTGACAGAACTCAATAAGGAGGAAATAGTCCAATAAAAACAAAATATATGAATGAAAAGTGAATATAGTCAAATAATTCTGCTATTCATCCCATCCGTAATAGGACCCCATCAAGTGAAAAGACAATAATTGTCTGTCTCCTTTCTGCCATTGTAGTGCAACACTACCCTCTTCTGACAAGCAGTATTACAGCAGGTTTACCTGCTGGGACCAGATAGAAAATGTCAGTTTTATTTTTTTTTTCTTCCTTTTAACAAACACCACCGATCATAATCAGATATTCTAGTGGAGGAACAGACACAACATATCAAATCAAGCTCTTCCTACTCTCCTGAAGGGTCGGTCCTATTCCACATCTCCAGACCTCAGCAGCTCTCAGCCCCCTCAGGGATGTTACAGTACACTGGGGGAGGGCTCTTCTTTGTTTGACACATAGACCCATCTGCTCCACTAAATTGGCCTCATCTATCATCACCTGATGGTAAGAATTTAACTTGTATTTAACCAGGTAGTGCCAATGAAGTTAAAAATGTCTTTTTCAAGAGAGACCTGGCCACAAAAGCAGCATCAGGACAAACATAAAGATTGTAGAGAGACAACAATAAAAATATTATTTAATTTTAACTGTAAGTGCACAATTCATGATATGAGCACACTAATAGCAGTAGTCCAAGAGCAGGTCAGGGGGGCGAGCTTAAATAAAGTGTGGCTAAAGCATAGACAGGTTCTTATTGATCTGCCTCAAGGTCCTTCATAATCACATTAAACTCACCAAGAAATACCAGCTCTTAAAGTTCTGGATCATTTTGTGATGAGTTCTATGTTGGAGAGTAGAGTACAAAAAACCCTGTCCCCAATTAAGCTTGGACATTAGGGAAAAATAGAAAAAACTACTCTAGACCATGATTTCCACTGTTTTTCGATATGTAAGAGGATAGAAAGAGAGAAAGAAAGAAAGAAGGAAGGGTGATACAAATACATAGGTGTTTTTCAGTCATACCCTGAGCAGGCAGCAGAGAGCACTAGAGGTCTGATGATTTTCCCACACCAGAGCGCATACAGCAGTGAAGTGCTGTTCATTTCAGCACCCAGTTGTCCATATTATATGGGTTTGTAAAGCTTTGGGCAGGTGAGAAATATGACATAATTTGGGGTTTCCCCTAAATGAATCCCTCGGCAGTAAAATATGCCATCTGGTGGACGCCAGATGGGCAAATGGCCAATATTTTATCCAAAGCGCCATATCCATATCCATATCCATCTTCACTATGGGTGACCCCAATCAAACCCCTCACCTTAGCAGTGTCATTGCCATTGACAGAACCACACTGTCACTCATTGAGGGACAGGAAACTGACTCTAAAGACAGATGTAATCCAGACGTGAAGTTGATAGGACTTCTCTGCGGTTCACTAGCTCTAGATTAATTAACAGATTTACTCATGAGGGACTGGCAGACTGGTGTCCGGGGCCGATGAAGAGGTATGAGGGGGTGGTCAGACAGCAGTGGCCAGGCCCCATCGAGTGATTCATGAATTAACTGCTGCTGAGCCATGCGACCTACATAAGAGGGATTAGCAGTATAAAGCAACCCCTTCCTTTTCACTTTGTGACTGCAAACTGAAAAATTTCGTTGAATGGATGTCTTTGTTTAACGGTTCAGAAACGCAATTACATTTCTGGAAGGAAGCAGTGGTGTTTTAAGCTTTTCCATCCCAAAATGAGATTTATGTAAGTCTGTAGGCCTTACAATTAAACTTGCATTCAGATCTGCATTTCAGACAGGAGGAAATTTAATCTCGGCGACCCAAGAAGTGAATATGGGATAAAACGATAATTCAGGAATTTGAAAAGAGGCAGTAATGAGGTTTTCAGTGGGCCACTGCATTACAGCTACAGCTCACAAGTCATTTTCTGACCAGCCTTTTTTCTTAACAAGCAGCTCCGCGGAATAGATTGAACAGACCCTGCACCACAATGCCACAAAACCATTTAGAGTACAAGATCCCTGGACAGCTCAGTGAAAGCTACACCACCACAGATGAGTATGGATGCAGAGCAAAGGTTGCCCGTGCCACTTCAAGGCTGCAGAAGTGGATTATTCCTGGCAGCAAACATCTGCTAGGTTCCAACATCCTCTTACCATGGAGCTGAGAGGTTGAGTTAGAGGTTGGGTTAGAGGGCACTCACACACTGTTTAGTCATCCAATCACCAACCGAGCAGCCAACATCTGTCCATAGGAGGCTCATATGGATGGTTCACACACCATCTGGGAAAATCAGCTTTCTAACAGTACCTCTGTTTGACAGGGTGAATCATTTCATCTGTTCAGCCTCCTTTGCTCACCCATGCTCATTGTGTCTAGCATATCTTATCTTTCCTCACCTAACATGCACAAGGCTTTATTTTAAATCAATCAATGTATGTAATTCTTGCTCTAATGTTTCTGCTCTTTCCTTACCAGACAGTTCAACTCAACGCTCACTCAATAGTCAACGTTCCCATTATATAGTGACAGTGAAGATTTGCTGTTTTCTCATGTTCTCCAACCACATTTCTCTACTTGAGTGAGCTGGTGCTTGAGTTTGGTCATTGACAGAAACTGCAGCATCGCCATCATCATCAGTTAACTCTTCTCTGCTTAAAACCTCCTCTCACATCCCGACAAGAGGATGCTAACATGGACTCCTGTCTTCTCACACACCTCTTTTTGCTTCCCTTTGTTTTGATCTGCGTGAGGTAAACCAAGAGACTCAGTGGCTCAGTCTGCTTGCCTTACTCATCCTCGCCTAACCCAAATACACAGAGTCAAGCTGCAGTAAATCCACCCCACTGGAAAAAACAATAAACAATAAACTTCATGTTTATTGTGCATTCTAGTATTTAGGCCTTGTATTTGATATTTTGCACATTCTGTTTTTGTGATACTGTTATGCTGCTGCAACCCCAGAATGCAATTTGTAACCTCATTTTGCTCTCAAAGATGGAGGAGGTAGCACGACCCTTATACCCAGCCTTTTGTCATTTGTCACATAAGCAAGGTCTGTAAATGGTTTCAAACCACAGAAGTGGTAAGAATCGATCACAGAGATGCTGTTAAATGGCATGGTAACATGTCCTGGGTAGTGGCGGAGCTGAAGATAATAGGTAATAGGTGTATCTATCTAACTTAGTATATGTGAAAGCTGCATTGTTCTCTAGTCTTCCTTAATAAGACTATATACAGGAGAAATCCTACTTTCAGCTGAACAGGAGGAGCAATTGCCTGCCAATCAACCTGCTGAGCTTGACCCCTGTTGTTGAAGGGTGGCTGTTACTATGGATACGTGAGGGAATCAAAGAGCTTAATCAGAGAGCTCACTGCTCCTCTTCTCACCTGATGACGCTCTCACCAGCGATGACACAAATCTCAGCGGGTGTGTTTGTGAGATGTTTGCTAGAGAGAGTGTAAGAAATCTGTGTGTGTGGATGATAGAGAAAGACAAAGCCTGTACATTTCTTTCGTTCCTTCTTTCAAATATGTCTTAATTAGAGTTCCCTGTTGCATATTTCTTCGTCGCAACACTGTGAGCCACATGATTTCTCCACGCTGATTCCCTACAGTGGGTGCTGTATAATTAATGAGCAATGTCAACAGGCTGAACATACACCGTGGTGCCGTGATGCAGCGCCTCGGCAATGTCAGAGAGACAGTCATCGTCAACTCTACAGAGCTGTACCATTCACCAAATCCTTCATCGTCTGGTGTTAAGTTGGGGTATACCAACTGGGTTATTTTGAATGGGTCACACACAAGAAATTCCCTCATGTATGGATTGACCTACATGTTATGGAAAGTGGAATGCCCTTTTTAATAAATACAAAATGTAAACCTCTCTGACACATAATAGATTTTAAAAGCCCACATGTCTTGTTAGTATGTCAAAGACCTCTGATTTGTTTTGTTTTGATGTGCTCACCTACAGTAGACAGGCCGGCACATGATGGAGGGATGGGGGGTGTATAGGGGAAGAGAGAGAGAGAGAGAGAGAGAGAGAGAGAGAGAGCAGAAGAGGGAGTGTGGGACAAAAGGTAGCGAATAACAAAGTGTCCATGT
>CABFOQ010031337.1:0-21745 GCA_900660455.1 Gephyroberyx darwinii
GGTAAAGATGCTGCAGCTGAGACTGGATGGATCCTCTCCATGTCTTACCTTCACTGTACTAGGTGGGTCATACTTGGAGCAATGCTTGATGGGAAAAAGACAGCTGTTAATGACTCATGTTGTCTAGCAATGTTAAATTTGTTAATAGTTAATGCCATTTTAATGCCATTTAAGTTTGGAGGCTCATATCATTCTAGTTACAGAAGGGAAAACGCTCCTTCAAGAGACTTTCAAACACATTTCTAAGTGACATTTTTTTGTTTTTGGTCATTATTTTTTAAGTGCATACGTTTAAAGGTACTTATGTCAGTGCAGAGTGCTAACCAGCCGTCATTAGGCTCAACAAAGGATGAGAATAGAAATGACTTTCCCACAGTGGCAAATGCCTGTTGAAGAAAACTAAAACTCAAAATGTGAAGTTATTGCTTTGAAAAGGTTGCACACTTATGAATCCAAATAAAGCCAGCTTTTACCTTTTAGCTATTAATACTAATTTATAGCTGCGATAGCCTCGTCTTGACAATCAGCCGTTAATTGAGAATTCATTTTCAAGCAAACATGCGAGTTACACTTTGACCGCTGTGTGGATGACTTCTTAATGATCACTGCCTCCACACTGATATGGCCTTTTAATGGTAAACATAATTCCAATCTCCCTAAAAGAAAAACAGGTTGTTGAGGGCGAAGAGTATTGAAGTGTGTCGCCAGCGGTAATAGTTCCTCCAGGCTAGCTGTCGGCCATGCATACAAAAAGTGGTCCAATGCTCACATATTCACGCAGTCAGTGAACACCTCGTGATGTGATACAAGGTGCAGGGGGAATATTGGAGCAGTGCAGAGTCCCTAAACCACCACTAGTTTGGAAGCATTTTCATCCCTAAAAATCAATGGTGTGGAAGGATCATCAAATCTGCTCTGTTAAATTTCCATTTGCACAATGAGATTTTATTTAGTTATTTACAAATATGTCATGTATTTGTGTATGTATGAAATATGTCACAAACCTGAATATATCGTGCAAAAACCCCTTACAGAGAAAGTGTTGCCGATATCTCGCCAAATTGTGACTATAGTGCATTTACCAGGTCACAAAGATCTGCCTACTAAATCTACTAAATCTAATGGCTTATGAAGGCTTGATTGTGCCGCGTGGAAAGTCCTCTTTCGTTTCAGGCTGGACAGAAGGTGATCTGCAGCAGCAGGAGCTTGTGTTTCCAGTCTGCTGAACCCTTTCAACTGGGAATCCTCCGTGTTCTGTTGGATCAATACATGTAATCACTGTTGATTAATGGGAGATCGCTGGCTGTTGTTTCTCAAGGACAAGTTGTAGTGGAGTTCAAGTATAGTATAGTCGCATAGTTGGCTTTGCCTGAGCCTGTTGTTCTGTATTATCACACATAAATGGCAGAAAATAAGTCATAGCAAGCATCATCCTAATGTTAGGAGAATAATGGAATAATATACTCTAATCTTTGGGAATTTATCGTCTCAAAGATGTTTATTGTGTTCAAAGTTTTGTCTTTCTGCCCCAACCTGTCTTACTTTGTGCAAAATACTTTCATTGTGAAACGGTTGTTTATCATATCAGAAATAGAGATGAAAATCTTGCGCTTTATTTATGGTGTTCCAGAGCATAACCGGCCGGTGGCTGAGAGGGTAGAAGCTATGAATTATGGAAAGACTTTGTCAAGAAGTTCGAGCCCTGTTCTCTCATTCTCAAGCAGAGGCATTGGCAAACATCGGTCATGAAATTCAAATAGCTCATAAGGTGGAGGTAAAAGGGAGAGACCATTAAGGCCAGGAGCCCATCGGCTCTAAGCATCTCAATCATCCTGCAACAAAGGCAAAGCGGAGGAGGGAAAAAAAGAAAGAATGAGTGAAAAGCAACATGAAAGACTTTTAAGTGGTTCTGCCTGGTGGGCACTTTGGTGGGGACAGGATGGAGGGTTATGGACTTGACCATTACAAAACATCATGAATGCTCCCCTCAGGGCAAATGGACAAGTAGCACAGAAACACAGAGGGTTCAGCATGTTGTTGCCAGGCAGAGGCAGAGCAGTGGTTACAAAGTTAATGACGGTGCAATGCATGATGGGATTGGGTGTTAAGCTTTCAGCGGCATCGTGACCTGGCTGCTCGACACAGTCTTCACAAATGAGAGGGTTGTATGTTTTGTACTTGCTTGGGGGAAGATAATTAGTCATGTTTTGGTTTGGTTGTCGTGGAGGCATTTCAGTCGGTTCTTGTGAAATTGTTCAAGTGACATTTTTTCAGTTAATATTGGAGGTCAGCAGGGAGGCGAGAAGCATGACGCCAGTTATTCTTGACCAGGACCTTATTTTCCCATCATACAGATCGAATCTGATCTAAATCTCGTCACTATAGAGCTATCCAGGGGTGGGTATCGTTTGAAATTTTTCAATACTGTTAGCAAAACCGATACCTTTACTTTAATACGATACCTTCACAATACTTTATATGAATGAAAACCATATGGTTTATCAGCCAACTGTGTTCTTATAAATGATTATAATCGATATCTTTACTATTTGTGAATATTTTTATTCTGTAAACATTATGCCATTGTGAAAATGAGAGAATAAGCAAAATAAAAGAAAATAAAGTTAGTCAGTTTCAAAAAATGTACCTCCTCTTGTTACAACAAAAGAAGAAATTCAAATTCAAATACATTCTTGAGTCATGGATTGAAAAGAGTCACGGTTGGGATTCAGGGGGCCCCATGCTTACCTTTGCCAAGGGCCCCAAAATCACTAAGTCTGCCCCTACTTACTTACTTACTTATTAAGTTGAAACCATGTGAACCTTTGCTCAATGTCCACTACACTAGTGTTGCTGTTGAGGAAAAGGCAAGGCCAGATTTTATTGTCATGGCAGGTTGAACGAGTTTATACGTTTTATGGACAGGCAGACAAATCTAGTTAATTAGTTATTACATGTATAAAAATCACACAATTTACTATTTTTCCACAAAAGAAAAGAAAAGAAAACATAATTTCAAGCAAAAGGTTTGGGTGGTATTTCAACATTTACTACTGCAATTTCAAAACTGCAAAAGGCTGCAAAGTTTTTAATAAGCAGACACGGTCCCAACTAGTATTTTGTGGGAGATTTTAAAACAATATTTGATTCAGCGTTTTCCACAGCCTTCATTAAAATCGAGAGTCTGGACGAGCAATCGTAATCATTATGTTGCTCTTGGAGACAAGTGGAGCAAAATGAAACCAGAAAGCAGCCTGTAGCTCTACAGGGCCACCACTGCTGAGTGGAGAAATTAATTCTGGTGTTGGGTTTATTCTGAGCGCATCCTATACATGTGGAGAGCCCTCGCCAGCTTCCTCTAAAGAAACAACTTAGATTAGAGAAGTGCTTGCTGGCCGAATAGCCTCTCCTTCTCATAGTCAGTATTTAGTTACTTGCCAGACTCTTTCCTCCTCGGATTGGGGCTGGAGATGAAGTTGTCGACTCCACGTTAACCAGCTTTGACAGCTTGCCTCATAAAGGACTCTGAGAGCTGGAAGCATTATAGTGGATTATACTAAGTCCAGCAGAGCACAGCAAGACTTGCTCATTGCAAAGCGATCCTCCGTCATTTCTGACAATCAACAGTCCGCAGATGGCGGTTAGTAACTGACAGCAGTGTGACAGCTGGTAATCAAACATAACGTGATGCATTGACATTGTGTCTTGTTAGAAAGGTTTGGCCAAAGTAACCAAGAATGAAAAATGGTTATCTGGCTACCAGTCAGTCAGAACATCTCACATCTCACAACTCCTTTTTCTCCAGGTAGGAAAGTGACTTGGGGAGTATGTTGTTAGAGGCAGGATTCACTCTTAGTGAGGAACTCCAGCGGAGCAGTTTGGGGGTTAAGCACATGTCAGCAGCACTTAGTGGGGACAGGACTACGTTAGCAACTCTCCAGCCTCTAATTTCCCTCCTAATCCAATTACTCCTTAGTCGTTTCATTGCTTCAAACCAGAATCTGTATCATCACAAACTTATTTCCTTAACCTTGAGGCTGCTGTTTGATTCAACTAATCGCTGCAGAAGCGTTTTCATATGAGATGAAATATTATAGATGACCTTCATTCTGCTAACGAAGGTGGGGATTTTTTTGAAAGTGCTGATTGTCATGTGCTGCTGTGCATTGGAAACACCTTCATGCGCTCTGATGTGAATTCTAAAGCGAATATCTGAAGAAACTGCAGAGATAAAATTGCTTTCTTTTGCTTTAATGTTACCAGCAGGACTGCAACAACATACTAATTATGACTGACAATCCTCAGAGATTTCAAATGCTTGTGGATTTGATACATTGATGTGTTTGCTATTAATAAGAAGACAGTTGACACAGCCCTGTTAGCCTGAGCATTAAAGGTTTTGCTGGGATTTGGGTGAGGATTAACTGCTTTTATTAAAGTACTTTCTGCAATTGGCTTATTTATTGTTGAAAAGTACATTTTTAACACTTAAACCGTGAGTGCAGTGGAGGTTGCTTCTCAACCAAACTGGTTAATAGCAACACACCTCATCTAACACACCTTTAAACAGTGTGTTCAAAAGTGAACGTGTTGAAAATGTCACACTTGTTTTTTAAAGTGAACTAACCTCACAGTGGACGTGTCAAACAACTTGAAGCAACGTGGCTTCACTCGTTTGAGACCTGGAAAATGAAAGATTTCTTCACCAGTCTATGCAGCTATTTAATGATTTTGATCTTAAAACATTCATAGTAGGGGTGTCCTGGTGGCTCAGTGATTTAAGGTGCATACCACATAACCGTGATGTCCTGGGTTTGAATCCGGCCCAGGACCTATGTTGCGTGCCATCCTTCCTCTCTCACCTGATCTTTCCTGTCTCTCTCTACTGAAAAAACATTCATAGTATATTCAGACATTTGTTTTTTTTTAGCTCAAGAGCAGTCTGATAACAGGATAGGATAAATAATTTGATTCTCTGGTCATCAACTTAATGGGAGTCATAGGGACATTGTGCTTCATAATTCTTGTTAAAAAACACTGAAACAAGCAGTTGCAGTTCAATTCACATTAGCAGTGGATAAATGGATATTTGTATCAATATTACCAAAAAATCAAAACATGCCCTCAGTTTCACCTTGTTGTCAGGCGGCCGTCTGCGCGCCACATGAATTAGCAGCAGATGCATTGAGTTTTAACTGCCTGCAGCAGCCCTAAGAGTACATTTTGAGATATGGGCATTATTATTCAGCAAGTGCATTTCCCATTAAACAAATCCCATAATCTAGCCGGGCTAAACCCAACTCTTGCCTCTCCAATGCAGGACACACACACACACTGGCACACACACAAAATAACTTAAGGGCTTTCTTTAACCCTGCTGCCCTCCCTTCATTTATGTGACGATCAATTATTAGCCAGTTTATCTCAATGACAAGTGGACTGTCCTCTACGGGGCAGTGTGTGACTTTTTACAAATAGTGCTGATATGTCTCATGTCTGCCAGCTCACCCAGGGGAATCTCACTGCTAACGCACAGCCTCCTGACTTAACGCATCTTACTGTCCGTCAATAGACACAAACGGCTGGACAGGAGCTGGGTCTCGGCAGACAGACAACTCAATATAAAATTGATGCACTCATGTTTTTCATTTAATTATTTTTTAAAGCATCTTCCCTTCACAGAATTGTGTGATGTATATGATATATATATACATATATATATATATATATATATACAAATTCCTGTCCCTCATCAGAAGGCGGTGACCGTAGGGCCTTGCTTTCCATGTGGACAAGCATCCGTGCCACTGAAGTTTCCTGAGCAATCCCTACCATCTCCAGAAGCTCTGTTCCATAGCCGAGCCTGACCTCTGACCTCCCCGTGGAGGGAGGCACTCGACAATATATTTGATCAGAGAGTGCTGATTTAACCCCATATTGTCTTGACCCCCATAAAGTTGGACAATAACACGTTGCATTGCAGGTTTGGAAAAAGAAAATCACATAGACACGTATATTAAAATGCATTCAAACCTCCACAGGAAGAATAACAAAAAGGAAGTAACCACTGCACCATTGTTCCATTAAAATCAGACTGGTGGTGTAGGAGAAACAGACTTTTAAAGTTAGACATTTGACCTTTAATTATAGTGCCCCCATCAGGCCAATTAATGTATTTCTTTTTGGCAGAACAGAGCGCCATGTCACGTTTGATGGATGGACGGACAGACAGGACAGACACCTCCCCCTAGGCTCTATAAAAAAGCTTAATCGAACACAAATCAGTAATTCCCTTCAAACTGTACACAATATCACATGTATGACATATAAAGCAAATACAATATTCGGTATAATCAGACAGGTTTCAAACAGCTGTCTTGTGCATTGGTTTTGCTCAGGGAAAATATGGATTTCATATTGTACGGGGATGATAACATAATCCCCCAAGACACACAGAAAAACAACATTTTCGATGATACTGCCGTTGCATTTCTCCCCCTTCTCTTCAACACTTAAAATCTGTGCTGACTGTGACCAACATGATTCTCTGTGCATATCCACCCCGCTGTGTGTGTGTGTGTGTGTGTGTGTGTGTGTGCGTGTGCGTGCGTGCGGGCGTGCGTGCGTGCATGTGTGTGTGTGTGCGTGTGCATGTGTGTGTGCATGCATCAATCACTCCCAAACAACGCAGCCCGTTTACACCACAGATTCCCCTGGGCAGGGATAAAAGATTAATGCCATTGGAAAAATATTGAGACGAGTTGTACAATTTGTTATTTGTACTGGGTCAGCACAAGCGATGTATGTTCTGACAAATAAGGTTTCCTTGAACAGAGAACATCAAAGTGTATCGCAAACTAACGGAGAGGAAAAACTACTCTCACAACAGAGGGAAACCTACACCCTTACTAGCAGAAAACATTCACTCATAACAGGAAAAACCTTATCTAACACATTGATTGTTCATTTTTTCAATCATCATTCAACATCTTGTTTTCAAACCTTCACATCCATTATGTCAAACAGATTCAGTGACTCCCGGAAAAGTATTAAATTAGTTCCAACATGTGCACACTTGTTCCTGTACAAATGTAAGTTTGAATAACACCTTCAAGGTGTTCACTACTCTCTCAAGGCAAACCCAGTGATCCAAGGCCCCCACATTGTACGCTCAGATGCGTTTAGCCTTTTGGAAACAATAATTGGAGGCTATTATTGATCTACCAGTTCATAATTGCAATGTCAATCCCAGAAAGAACTGATAGTATTTAATAGTGTGTGGCATAACTGAATTTTACAATTAGAGGCTACAAATGGTTTGTCGTCTTCAGGGAGGCCGTGGACCAGGCCCTGTCCCTCTACCCGACTGTCCATCTGTCAAACTATGATCTCTCAGAGGCCACTGGTCTGATTTGATGAAATTCAGAGGGATGACGCATCTTCGCATCATCAAAAATACTGATTGGCCTGATGGGGGCGCTGTAGTTAAAGATCAAACAAACTTCAAACTCAAACGTGATAATTTGATGAAACGTGGAGGGACAGCGCATTTTGGCACCGCATTTAAAAACATTGCCGTGATTGGCCTGATGGGGGCGCTGTTATTAAAGGTCCAAATTTCGAACTTTGAAACTTGATGAAAAAGAGGGATGATGCATCTTGTTACAGATTGGCCCAAGGGATGCCTGCATCATTCATGCGGGACACTGTGTTTACTTGTTGTGACAGTTGTAAACTTTACTTTAACTAATGGCGGGTTTAGAAAGTGCCGGAAATATTACTCTCCATCTACAAGTGAACTTCTTCAATAACATATGTGAACATCAAACACCAAAATCGGGATGGTCGAATAAATTCCTGATTGTACCTTTAAAGGCCGGTGCTTAATCAGCACCATACTCAGGCTTCTAATCAATAGAGGCTAAATTACATAGATTTAGCTGTGTCTTGGGTTCGGAGATACCTTAGGGTGGCTCGGCTGCCTGACAGGCTTCACTCATGAATAACACAACTGACAATGCAGCACTCTCGGGAGGAAGGTGTCTGGTGGGCTGTCTACCGTTTGCATCAGTTGTTTGTTCCTACAGACCTTGATGAGAGCTTACCGCTTCCACCTCGTTCTTGGCGATTGTAGTTAGACATGAGCGGCGTTCAGGCGCGCTGCTTGTTTGGATTTTAATAAGGAGGTTTAAGAAAAGAAAGCAGAGTTTGTCCTCGCGTTGAGCTGCCGGTTCCCTCGCGTCCTGAGATTTCATCACTTTACTTTGATAAGGTTTTGCAGGATGGAGTGAGTGCAGCAGAATGTAAGCAAGTAATGTAGCAGGGAACATGGCGACTATGTCAATTCATTGTCAACATCCCTCATTATGGGTCAGCCCGCCCATCCCTCATTCAATTCTAGTCCACTCCAGTGTCTTTGGTCCTCAGTGAGGATCCATCATACAAAAACAGAAAGTGGAGCGGCCCGGCTTCAGAAAACCCCCTCGGTGTGTGAGAGAGAGACTCAGGCCACATTAACTATTTATGCTCTGCAGACCGCAACCTCATTCAGGCATACGTTCAAAGGGAAAGTAACCAGCAGTGATTATACAGCTTGTACTCATTATGCAATATTGTACATCAATCCTCCTTTTATTTGCAGAATGTGTACTAGTTTGTTTGTTAATTAACACTGCATGATACTTGGAAAGATTGGGGATTTTTAGCAATGCCTCATACTGGGCATGCTTCATGTCATTTTTGGGAAAGCAGGTCAATTATTGAAAGGATTATTTTCCCCACAACATTTGTTGTGTAAATCTGCTGGCAGGAATTGTTTGTAGGTTAAGTATACCTATTTCCTTTCTGTGTGATGGTTTGCACATTTCTAATCTCAAAGAGAAGGACCAAAGTAATGGATTAGACCTATTCTAATTAATGTCATTAAGCAGGTATATTTGAGTTCAAATGGTGAGTAAAACAATTTATTTTTGTTGTAAAGTAACTACAGTACCATTCAAAAGTTTGGACGCACCTGATCTTATGATCTCATGATTTTAAAGACATTTTGATCTAAAGGCTCATGCTTAAATGCTTGAAATTAGCTTCTTAGACAAATAGAAATAGTGAAGTTAATGCTTATGTAGGAATTTCTTTTCAAAACTAAATTTTTAATGAAATTGTTTTTTTTTAAATGCACCCCCAACAAGTAGTTTTCATTTAGAACTTGAAATTTGAAATGTAGAGGTGGAGAATGTTGGACCACAATGATTAAATCATCATTTTAAAGGCACACACACTGATCATTGTCTTTAAAAGTTAATTTGTGGAATGTCTTTGCTCGTTAATGCTGAATGCCAAAGGGTGGCTACTTTGAAGAATCTAAAATATAAGATTTGTTTAAAAAAATGTGGGTCGCTGCATAATTCCCTTTGTGTTATTTCATAGTTGTGATGACTCCCGAGGTTTCTTCCAACTTTTCCCTAAAAGGTTTTGTGGGAGTTTTTCCTTGTCCTCTGTGAGGGTCTAAGGCCGGGGGATGTCGTGTACTAACCATTTATTGTTTCACATGTTGGGCACGGTGAAGCCCTTAGAGCCTGTAATGATGATTAAAGGCTATACAAATAAATGTGATTTGATTGATTGATTTGATGACTTTACTATTATTGTAAAATGTGGAAAATAGTAAAAATAAAGAGAAACCCTTCTGTAAGTAAGTGTGTTCAAACTTTTGACTTTTGAGTACTTTAATACAGTAAATTGTTTTGACAATTACTCTTACTTCCACATGTGTGGAAGGCTGACATACACAGTCTTCACCTGGATTCACCTGGCCAGCCTATTTCATGGAAACAGCAGGTCACCCTAATGTTTTATCCTCTCGGTGTACGTCACCTTTCAAAGTTTGGTGTGCACTACCGAGGACATGCGTGACACCCAGGACACGTGTCACCAGTGTTAGACTTCCCAGTGGGACCGTCATTGATGGACAGCTAGGAGTTGTTTTAACACCAGAGGGCCTTCGCTCCCCGTTCGCTTGATTGAGGCTCACAGCAGGTTAATTGGCTGTATAAAGGAATTAATCAGCAGGGATGAAGGAAACACAGTACAATAGCAACCCAACATGGTATTATTGCTTTCCTGGTCTATGTAGCTCAGTGAGTTGAACAAGGAACTAACTGGGTTAATGCCATGGGGTTTAATTCCCACTGGGACCACACAGTGCTAAAAACTTGGATAATAGCATCCACCCAATGGCATGTTTTAGAAAAACTATTAGGATCAAACAATAGAGAGGAAGAGTTACTTTACATACTAACAGAGAAGGAAAAAGCCACCCTAAAAAATGTAAACAGTGTAAAACAACACTGGTTACTGGTGAGGTATCCTGCATTTCTGGGTCGACGTTGTTTTTCTTCTTGATAACTGGCCAATTGTAGACGATGTGACGTCACATTGAGCTATTTCCAGTTTGATATCAGAAAATGTTTCGTGGATCTAAAACATCAACGGTAACTGTCAGGTTTTAGTGCCAGCCCTCACAATCAAAGAGCAAGGGCTTCTTTCTAGACCGACGATCAACAATCATACAGGGAGCCATGATAGACCAGAATGCAATGCAGCCACAAGACATGTCGTGTTTTGAGTAAGAGGCTTGACTGGAAAACCTCTTGTCATCGTCAGTGTTCTCTCCACCACCACGTAAAACCCACAGCTGAAGTGTTCAGGCACATTACAACACGAAATAACTCCTGGAATGCATTGAACAGCACAGGTTGATGATACATAACCATGTAAGAGGATCTGAGGGTGGAGATTAAAGGAAAATCTCCACGGTTGGTCTGAGGTATTCAGCTGTGATATGGATTCGAAACAACAGTACCTCCTCCCACATGAATCATCACACAATTGGTGAATTGTTGTGAGGGCAGGTGGAGGCAGGAGGAGCATGAGAAAGTCAATTAATGAGGTTCTTGTTTGGTAGCAATTTGGTTGGATGGAGCCACATGAGAATTGGTGAATCATAGACACAATCCAGACCATGTGGATTGAAAACTGTCAATATTCAATTCAAAATATCATCAAACGCTGCATACCACCTTCGTAATAAACCGAGAAAGAAAAAGTAAGAGAGGAGAAAGTACATTTATCTTGAAGTCTTTCAGGTAGAGGATGACGGTGATTGGTGATGCAAATCCGGGGGATTTATACGACCATCAGATGTTGTTGACAATAGTGCATGTGGAGAAGACAATGAAAAATGGCTTTGTCAATCTTCAGCCTCTCAGACCTTTCAGCTGCTTCCTCAGGAGAACCCGAAGCAGAATTTCTCCTTGGCATAAAGCAAAAAGGTTAAATAGGTGCACTTGCAGAAATTCATTTCTTTTTACAATGTCATGTGACACATTATCTAAATAATACAGCCATGGGTGACAACACACTGGGTTTAGATAGTGCTGTAATTTAAGAGATTGTGCTGTTGTGTAGTACAGAGCTACCGACAGCATGTTTACATGGATGATGGATGCTTTTCACTCACCCATCCTCTGCCCTGCAAGGCAGAAATGTTCTCCCAGCTCTCTTTCTTTCTCTTGCTCTCTGTGTCCCCCTAAAAAGCCATTACTTCATTGTCCTTGATTTCAAGGGGGAGTTACAAAACAGGCAAATCTTGGGATTTTCCTGGGGCTAATTATATATTAAGTCCAAGTTGAATGGCCCAGGGGGGCAAAGACATTATGGACCATGGGGAGGGGGGTATTGGGGCAGGGAGAGCTACATTCTGCCACATTCTAGATTGACTTTAATGTGCCTTGAAATATACATTTTTCCCCACACTGAATTCCAGGCTGAAGTCTTTCTCTTGGGTTAAAACCTCAAGAAAACATTCCAGTTATTAAGAGACTTTCAAATCTTTTTCCTTACATAAGCTGCGGACAAAACACTTTCCGAGGATTCTACCATTGCTGTTGAGAAATCAAGGTTGTCCTAGTGAGAGAAGCCAGCTCCATTAGTGGCTGCTCTGACTATTGTGGATGTACAGTACAATAAAGTGAAGCTGAGGTGATGACCATGATCACCACATACCACAGCATACATTAATCATGTGGCTGGTTAAGTGTCAAGGTAGAAACTATCCTCTTATCACTGCAAAAAACAGCTGCCTGAAATGTCAAGTCATTTCAAGTTTATGTTTATAGCCCTTAATCACGGTTACAGTCTCAAAGGGCTTCACAACGCCACATTATGAAAACAATACATGTTGGCGCATGACACCGCCCAACCTGGAAAACTGGAGGGTGGGGATCCGCTACCAGGACAGTCAGACTGCAATATGTACCGAGGTTGGGACATAAAAATGGAATATAACCAGGGTACACAGAATAAACACAATGAGGACACTTCATGGGACGTCCAGATGTGGTGTGGGGTGCCAACAGCAGTTTGGTCAGCATCGTCTTAAGAGTGGGGGAGGATAGGAGATAGGATAGGAGACACACTCACTCATGCGCTTCCAACATCTGGATGATGTCGTACTGGGCTTACTTAGTTGATAATGCCATACTAAACCTGTTATAGAATATTATGACCTTTTACACTAAGACAGGGTGATGACCCTTGTCTTAAGTGCTGCTTTCGTTTAGTAAGTCACTTAGTACATTACAAATTCAGTAGGGCCATGTATAATTATTTTAAAGTTCCCACTTTATAGTGTTTTGACCTGTGGAGATTTCTGGGATATTGTTGAGCCTATTTTGCTGTTTTGCAAGTTTAATTAGGCCTAATATCTGAAACCCAACAGCAGTAACATGCAGGAATACCTTAATCAGCATGAGTAGCATGTCTTTAAGATAGAAGGGGCTACATTGATCAATTTATTGACTGGGCTCCATGACCATCAAAAACCACCCCCTCCTAGATTGGTGCATTCCCTATTAAGCATCACTCTTAAAGATACAACACAGAGAGAGGCCACCTCATCTGGGACACTGCATCATAATAAAAGCCTCTCAGTATGTACAGAGGCTCATGACTACTATAAAGATTTTTAACTTTAAAACATAAAGTGAAGCCCAAGCAATGTTTAGTACAGTAGTAAAATTATTCAATGATTTAAATGACTGTAATACCCCCAAATAAGTAATCTTTTTTCTGCCATTGCTACGGTTATCATCAGGTTGTGAGTCTGTTGGGGTGAGGTTTACTCAAGACATGAACTGAGTATTCTGACAACGCTCATGCATGGAAGATAGCAGGATCCTCTCTCTAAAAGATCCATGATAGTGTAATATTTTGTTGATGACTTACTTCATTCATTCATTCATTTAACAACATCCAACAGACATTTTACAAAAAAATGCATAGCGTCAGATAAGCAGGTTCAAGGTTGAATATGTCACATAATATTGCGCTGCTATGGCATGTTGATCTCTCGCCCCTACACCTACCCCACCAACCCAAACATACCCCACCCACTGGGGGCTGAAGACATTAGAAACACATATTTCCCGTTAGTGCTTTAACACGGCAATTATTAAGAAAAAACACATTTTACATGTTTTTTTCTTTACACAAAAATCAATCAATTAACTGTCATGCGACTCTCAGCTACACTGAGCTGCATGCCACTTTGCGGTCACTGTATAATATGTGACTTGAGAACTTGAAGAGATCGACCGGTCTGTTTCTACTGTCAGCAAAGTGTAGCTATCCATCGTGTTAGAGCTGAGTATTGGCCACAGGGGAGCATGCTGGTCAATGTAGCTTTGAGTCACATATTGAAGGTCTGTAAGGTTGCAGATGGCTTTACTAGTTTTTTGGCAGCCAAAAGGCCAGGTATTAGGCCTGGCTGAGGATGTGCATATGCATGCGACCATTTGGCTCATAGTGTAGGCGAAAATCGAGCTCGACAACATTAGATTGACTATGGGGGTGGATGACCTTTGCTAAGTGGTCATTACTGGAAGCAGCCCAAATAGAGACATCCATTGTGTCATGTAGATACTGTTAGATACTGTAGTCCGTTAGGAAAATCAAATAGTGTTTTGTTAAGAACAATGAAACTAATGAGTTTAAATTACACCCGAACTGCTAGACCACGTACTATTTTCGAAAGCTTTTACGCTCCAATAAAAAAGTGTTGTTTTCATCATTTCCAACACATAAGTATTTTTTGTGTATAAAAAATACAAAGCTGAAATACTTTAAGTCAATAAGTATTCAACCACTGAGTTTAGGTGCATCCAAATTCCTTTGAATCAAATTCCTTAAGATGTTTCTGCAACTTGGTTTAAGACTCAAACCAAGTTATGTATATATATTATATATGTATATATGTCATCTCTGAGACCTTATATAGACATATATGTTTATATATATATATCTGACCAAGCAACTAAGCAACCAGGCAAGAACCTTTGGATCAGACCTTGAGGTCAAGAACCCAAGGACCCAAGGACCACTCCGACAGAACTACAGAGTTTCTTGGCTGTGATGGAAGATACTGACAGAAGGACAATAGAAAATGCAGTACTTCACAAATCTGGGCTGTATGACAGAGAAGAAAGAAGGAAGCCACTTCTGGAAAAAGGCAACTTGAGTTTGCAAAAAGAAAAGGCAGTGAAAGACTGAAAGCATGAAGCAAAAGATTCTCTGGTTTGATGAAATGCAAATTGAACTGCAATGCAAAGTGGTATGTCTGTCAGAAACAGCTCATCGCTGATCTAACACCATCCCTGCAGCATCAGGCCGTTGGGGGGCTTTTCGGCAGCAGGGACTGGGGGACCAGAAGGTTAGAGGGAACGATAAATGGAGGCAAATACAGCCAGAGGAAAACCTGCTTCAGATTGCCAAAGACCTTAGATTGGAGTGACTATTTATGTTCCAACAGGACAATGAACCTCAGCATACAGCCAAATCAACTGGACTGGCTTCAGAAAAAGAATGTTAACGTCCTTGAGTGGCCCTAAATCCCAAACTTGAATCCCTTGTGTGGAATGATCTGAAGACAGCTGCTCACAGACAGGGGTTTGCATGTTATCCCTGTGTCCGCGGTTTCCTCTTGGTTCTCGGGATTCCTCCCAGAGTCCAAAGACATGCAAGTCAGGTGGATTGGAGACTAAATTGCCCATAGGTGTCTATCTATATGTCTATATGTGGCAACCTGTCCAGGGTGTTCCCTTGCCTTAGGCTCCAGCCCCACTGTGGCCCTGAATAGGAATAAGCAGGTATGGACAATGAATGAACAAATCTAATTTGAACCGACCTTGAGCAAATCCTCAACTTGGAATTGGAGAAAATCCCAAAATCCAGACGTGCCAACCTGATACAGACCTATCCAAGACCCAAAGCTGGACTCTCTGCCAAAGGTGCTTCTACAAAATATTGACTTCATTTCCCAGAACCAGCCCTACTGAATCGCTGTCATGCCCACTTTCTCAATCCTTATCGCCGGTGGACTGGTTCCAGGCAATTGACTTCAGCGATTGAAAACCTCTTTAAAAGAGATATTTCCGTATTTCATTTTCAATAAATTTGATGCATTTTCTAAAAACATGCTTTGATTTTGTTATGGGGTATTAGCTGAAAAAAAACTCAATTTAGGCTGCAACAGCACAAAATGTGGTGGGTTGAATACTTTCTGAGAGCACTGTATCTCATGACAATCAGTTCTAATAGAGTTATATTAGTTGTAGTGTCTGGTTGTAGTGTCTGGTTTTCCTCCCATGTTATACATCATACCCTCCTCCCTGCAATCACTTAATACCAATAGCCGCACCACATCTTGGCAGGTCTGTCCCTGCTCATTCTCTGACCGCTCTATGCTACCAATGCTGAGACATTCAACAGGGCAGAGAAAATATTGTTTGACTAACACTAACAGTATCTGTATCGATTTGCTGTCCCTGTGAGTTGCTGCTTATGAGAAACAGCACCCACTGAACACACACACACGCACACACGCACACTTACACAAACGAAAATGTACATGCAGGCACACACACACACACACACACACAGCTCTCCAGTGTTTTGGTTCTGAAGCTGGTTTTCTACTTTTTATGAACTGCAGTAATGAAACAAGGCATAACTCAGGGATGCCCAGTGCTGACTGAATGGGGAAGAGGCAATGTGAGGGCAAGGTCTGGAACATCCTCAACATAGTGCAGGATCGAGGAAATACTGAATGATATCTCTTCCAGGAATGTCAGATGGAAGCACTATGTGCTGAAGGGGGAGTGAATTCTCTGCAGTCGTGGATTCCTCAGGTGCAGCCCATGAGAAGATGAGGATTAGGACAATATTGTTATGCATCAAAATTTAGGGAAGATGGGTGTCCTGGTGGCCTTCCTCTCTCTCCCAGTCCCTCTCTACTTAACTGTTCAATGAAGGCAAAAATGCCACCCAAAAATACAAAATTAAGGGAAAATTGTCTCACTGTCTCACCACAAGACCTCATCGGGCTTGTGAAAGACAATAGTGATTTCAAAATAACCAATTTTTGATGCAACCTGTTTCAAATTAAAGGGGCATTATGCAATCTATAACTTCTATCAACCTCTATTCGTGACTAATAGGAGTTGCAACAACATCAACAGGGCCCTGGTACCCCCACTCTCCTTGTATTGATCAATAATCCAGACTATTGTGGTCATTTTACGTCTTACTTATTGCCCCTTTAACATAATAGCCAAACTATATGATTTCATCTGAACCCCTAAAAGATAAATTGTCTCAGTGCTGTGTGTGTGGGTGTGTGTTAGTGTGTTTTCAAGGCTTCGCGTGTGAGAGAGTGAGCATTTGATCTGACTCCTCTCTGTCTTACACACAGGTATCTGAAGTCCAGTCCCTCCACTGTGGGATCCTTTGCCTGTGATATTGTTGTGTTACCACTCACTACACACAAGCTCTCTCCCCAGGTAAGCTGCACTTTGTGTCTCAAGATAACATTAGATTTCCTGAATGATATTAGATTTGAATTATGGGGATCAGAATCGTCCCTAGTCCCTAAATGTTGTGTAGTTTGACCCCTGGATCTATACAACAGATAAAATACAGTTGATTTTTTGCATCCAATGAGAAAACCTCTTGCGACTGTGATGGTAGTTGCACACCAGATGCGATTTCATAGTGCCTCCATTCATTGTCTATGAGAAGTGAGTGACCATGTGCGCAAGGCATGATGGGATAGGTGGTGATTCAAAACCAAGCCCACAATGCAATGAGAAAAGTTTTTAAACAAATGAGTGCTACAGAAGCTGAGAGTGGCCAATTTCTCATGTTTTTTTAAACCTGCTATCTTGAGATCACAACGTAATTATCTTGTAATCTCGAGATAACAAATTAATGGTTTTGCTGAGATCACAACTTTTGTCCCATTACTGCTGAGAGGAAAAGCCAGTAAGCCTGATAGTGCAGCCTGAGTGTAGGCAGACTGAAGTGGAACGTCAGGAGGAGAAATCACGATTGATCAACATGTCAGATTTTACCTTAATCAAGGTGTGACACAGGCAGAAACTGCAACCACAATCAGTAACCTAACTAAGTCGTGTTTTCTCATGATCAGGAGAAAACAAAGTTTGATGTCTCAAGATAACAAGATAATTAAGTTAATATTAATTGTGATAAATAAAAGCAATATAAGCAATCACGACTGCTTTCGGCTTCCATAGAGAACAATGGGCACCCTGTGAGAATCACATTCAGGCAAAAATCCGACTCTCAAATTCTCCCAGTCGTTACATTTTGGTTCCTAGTTCCATTTTTGTTCCTAGTTCCATTTTGTTTTTAAATAGAAGATATTATTGTGCCAGGATTCTCCAAATGATATGACCCATCTCTGTCAGTTTATAAAGATCTTGACACACAAAATGATAACAATAGCTGTAGCTCCAGTGGGCTAAACAAGTACTATTAGCTTGCCATCACATCCAAATAGCTGTAGCCACTTAGCTAGCTAGCTCGCACAATTTCAACATTACGTTTTTCAGACATATGATATTATGGGTTATATTTGGGCAAAATAATATAATAATATAATAATATAATAATCATTTTCTAGGTCCTCAAAGACGGAGGATAAAAACACAACCAAGATTACAATAAAATAGAGAGAAAAAGAAAACAATCAATTGTGGGTGAAAAGAAAGATTTAATGAAATGAAGAAAATGATAAAATACTAAATATGTCAACATAATGTTTAACAAACTGAGAATTTGCTTGGTTGCTTGACTTGAACCCAGAACACACTCAGTGAAACGCCCACAAGAGTGTGATGGTTCTTGACGTTTATATGCACACACACACACACACACACACACACACACACACACAACAATGTGTGTGGCCCTTTTGCCAGTTGTTTACATCATATTTAATTCATCATCACTGCTGACCCATCTCACCATTCCACCTGACTTATACCTGTCTGCAGTCTGTCTCAACACAGCAGAAACCGGTAAGAGAAAACATCCAACCTGTCTGACTTCTCACATTGTCTCCTCGTGGCTTCACTCATATTACAACTAATGAGAACACTCCACCAATAGACCCACAAATGAACATCATAGTGTCATCCCTTTGCGGTGCAGTGTGGGCGGGAGAGTTTGGCTTGTGTCTCGTCTGCCACTCAAGGGTTTATTCATCATCACCCGATTCTCCGGGGCTGTCAGTGTGTGCCACTGAAATGGCCTGACAGCTCGAAGAATAGGTCCACCGCGGAGACTTATGTCACTGTCATGCCCACAGCTCCTGACAGCGGTACTTAAAGCAACAATACACAGGCAACATTTTGAGGCGGCAAAGATGTAGCGGCCTCGTCGGAGATGTTGGGGGTATCCGGCTATTCGGAATAGGCATGAAAAAGATGCTTTTGGTAATGAAATTTCCATCACAGCCTTAACGGAGGTTATGCATGTAGCATCAAAGCTACCTCGATTTTTTTTTTTTTTTGCTTTGAGAATTGGCAATTTTGCCAATCTGAAAAAAATACACCAGCTTCAGTAAAGCTTGATGTTCCCTGCTGCCCTCGCTGTTGTGGTTCACCTTCAAAAAGCTTATGCTAACCATTATGTAAAGCAGAGAATGATTATTTTGTGGAAACATGATTGGCCGTGTCAGGCACACAACCCCACATTGAGTTTTCGCTAGCAGAGTTTGTTGATTGGCAGTCGCAGCAATGCGCACGAACCCTGCTATTTTATTTGCATAAAAGTACAGCTGTTTTCAACTTTTTTTTACCGCTCTTTTCTCCCGACGTGCATTCAACCGTGCTCCCTCGACTCCACAGAAAATGACGGTGGGCTGCCCAAAGCAAATCATGCACTGTAATGTGACTCTGGTGTTATAACGTCCACATTTTGTGAATTCTCCATTTTTACACACATGTTGCATTACTTCTCCTACTGCTCTTTGTATGATTACATTTCCTGTTTAGATTGGTCATCATCATACCAGTTACTAGTCTTCCTTTCCGGACTTGTCTGCATGTTTTTTTCATTTTGCAACTGTTTGACTTTCTACCTTATGAAAGAGAAAACGAGTGATAGGAATGTCTCCTTTCTTTGCAGCGATCCTTTGAGCATAGGACAACAACCGTTTGATTTCTGTCTCTCTCTGCCTCCCCAAGGACGGAGGGAGGTGGACAATGGGGGAGGGTGGGGTTTCCCCCCAAGCCCTGCTGTGGCTCAACCTGTTTGGCCTGGTTTCAGTGGCGCTGCTCCTCAACCCAGATGACCCCAACGTGTGCAGCCACTGGGAGAGGTCAGTTCCACTCGTTCTGTCCCTTCTGCAATATTCAGAGTGAAATAACACCACTCAAAATGCCGCAGTGAACTAATGGACTCCCTTCCACAAATCAAGGCTGAGAGTTTGCCAATAATCAAAAGCAAAAGGGAAAAGGTTTACTCCTGGGAACGTTTTGAGACTGTAAATTCAGAGCGATGTTAATGTGACTGCTTGAGTGGTCTCACCCACACGACATTGTGCTTTTACTCCGTGCGACAGTGAATAAAAGCACAATGTCTTTTCTGATGAGAGTAAGAGATAGTGCAGGTGCCGTGATCAATAATCTCTCTGTGTAATCAGTAGGAATCGGGGAAGCGGATGTTATCTCTGATGACCTTATGACTAACTCATTGAACTTTATTGGAAAAGTGGAAACGCTCTGAGAATGAGTTCTTGCTTTCAGGACAAAAAATGCGAAACAATAAAAAATGATGATAATTTCAAAGATAAGTTTGTAAACTACAAACCGTGTTTCTCAATCGCTTATTGAATTGAATTGATATTGATCTGCTGACCTGTAGTTGTCTCCTCCATCCCTCTAGCTATGCCGTGACTGTCCAGGAGTCTTACGCCCATCCTTTTGACCAAGTCTACTACACCCGCTGCACCGACATCCTTAATTGGTTCAAATGCACCAGACACAGGTATGAGCACAGACGGCAACGTGGTAGATCCCTCTTTCAAGAGTTCTCTTACTGTTTACACTGATCGGTACTGTTTCACTTTTATATGAAAGCACTTTGAGGATGTAAAAGCACTTTTTCATGACTTCTTTTACATACCTTTTACATGTTACTGACTACAAGTGTTATATATATTTTACATTGTTAATGTTGTAATTTTTATGTCTTTTTAAACAAATGTGCCTTTGGGTACTAGTAAAAAAAGAAACCTTGAACCTTGAAAGCTGGATGTGTATTATTAAATTACTGTAAAAAAGGTGAGTCTACCACATCTAAACAGGTTCCTTTTTCCTTGCCTCAGTGACAATATTAGTCTCAAGCCAGTGCACCATATTACATGTGTACATCTTGTCTACAGCTCTCTTGCTGAGGCTCTCAGGCAGTCCGTCACTAGTCTCTACTACCTCGCCCTGGCAGGTCAGATGGAGATACGTCTGCCTGATGTGGTCATTTTGAGGAGCCACCGTCGGCGTATTGCTTTAATGACCACATTAAGCTTTATGACCAACACTTCAGCTCTTCCAGCTCAGAGCAGCCATTTGTCTTCTGCTGAAATGTTAGAAAACACAGGCGTCCTTGACTGAGTGAGAAACACTCCCTGAGAGCAGGGTAGAGTCTAGCTTGTCATTTAGGAATATAGTGATCTGAAGTGATTTTAAATATCTGTCTATGGGGCCTCATTCCCAATAACACAGCCTGGTCTCCTGGAATTGTGGGAAATGAGCATGATGTCTTAAATGCACAAAAAGTGAGAGAAATAGATTTTCACACCAAAAAATGGGTGTGAGTGAAATTTAAATTTTTAACAAAAGCCTGCCTTTATTGGACACCCTAGATCACCACGCCCCTTTCTTATTTAACCATGGGTTTTTGTGTCGACTCGTGGTTTTGATTTTTGGCAGCCTTGTACATGTTCAGCTGGTTGTTAGAGGTTCGAGGGTTGCAGGTCTGGAGCAGCTGGCCAGATACTGCTCCACCTCGGCTGTCACTGGTAGTCTGACTGTTGCCAGATACTGCTCCACCTCAGCTGTCACTGGTAGTCTGACTGTTGCCAGATACTGCTCCACCTTGGCTGTCTGGTTGTGTGGTGGAACCTTTGAAACATTTGAATAAGCAGGTTCAAATAAAGTATTCTAATGTAATGTGTGTGTGTGTGTGTGTGTGTGTGTGTGTGTGTGTGTGTGTGTGTGTGTGTGTGTGTGTGACACGCATGTTTATATATCAGTCACCACCCTATCAGCCATTGCCATCTCTCTCTCTCTCTCTCTCACTCAGCCAGAGAGAGAGAGAGAGAGAGAAC
>CABFOQ010031337.1:21765-34606 GCA_900660455.1 Gephyroberyx darwinii
TACAGGATCAGCTACAAGACAGCGTACAGGAGGGGTGTGAGGACCATGTACAGGCGACGCTCCCAGTGCTGCCCAGGCTTCTATGAAAGTGGAGATCTGTGTGTTCGTAAGTTGTAATTACCATTCATTACCTCAGCACCGCAGCAAATCTATTACTACTACTACTAATAATAATAGTAATAATAATATCATCCAATGAAAATTTTGACTTCCTGGTGACTCACCCTACTATTGCGAATACTGTGCAGGCTGCTGCAAAGGTTTGGAAAAAAAGACACCATCTACTGAGAAAACGCCACTTGACTCACTTAAAGGTTTTGCAGTGTGTCTCCATCTTTGAATATTAGGAAATGAAGTGTCTGCTTCCCACAAAATACATCATAATCTTTCTGTAATTTATTTTGTTAAATTCCTACTTATTCCACTTTATACCCAGTAAATAGTTTCACTTTCACTTTTTCACTCTCTATGTGCTGCTAGAGCTGTCAAAGTGAGATCAATCCAGCTCCATTACAAAGTGGGTGCGTTTCTGTTACATTTTGACTGTCAAGAGCCTTGAAATCAAATCCGTGCCTGTTTGATGTGGACGTAAACACAACCAAAAAGAGATGCTCCCAAGAGAGCGGGCGAAAATGAAGCAACAACCCTAAACAAGCCACAAGCACAAACGTGCCGTCACGTCTTCAACCGAAAAATAACATATTTGTTTTTACAATATGTTGTTTGTGTTGGTATTTAGGATTTCATACGGCAAATAGATCTACGCCAATATGAAGAAAATAATTATTATTGGTTAATAATTCATCACAGGCAAATTTGTAACTTAGATTATTCTTGCTATACCTTGACTTGTGCTGCTGTGTGAGGTGGATATATACTGCATTTTGTTTAAAAAAAAAAGTTAAAAGACCACAAGTTCTTAAAATGGATAATCTTTTGGAATTAAACTCTTCAAATTTTTTCTCCAGTCAAATAAAAACAACATTCATGCATAAAACAGGAAGTCAGATGATTCAAGACAAACCAGACACCAGAGAAGTTCACTCAAAACAGAGGGAACACATACCATTCTTTTTAATTTAATTTTAATCCCAGCCTTCAGCTCTTCTCAAGGCAAGCCTCTGTTCCCAAACTCACTGTTTTAATTTACCAAGCCGCTCTCCATATTACTTAAATGTTAAATGAACAAAGAAAATGAAGAATCTTTTCAAGCGTCATGAAAACTGAAGCCATTGAACATGATATTATTGAGTCTAATATCACACTGACTGCACCGATCCCTGATGCTCTCTGTATTGTGTGAGCTAGCAAACCTGTACTGAGAAGAATTGACACCCCAGCTAGATCAAAAACTCAATGAGAACTTTTTCTAGTTAAACCACACAAATGTGAGCAATGCAACTTTCAGTATTTATTCAGTTTTGGTGACACTTTGCTTCTATGCTGGGATAGGCCGTGACCCTGAATAGGAATAAGCAGGCAAAGAAAATGAATGAATTTCCCTTTGTTCTAGTGCTGAGTGAGTCCATAACTTGCACTTCCAGCTGTTTCATGGGCTCTACCGCAGTCGAAACGCTAATCGGCAGCATTCAACACTCACCTCCGGGAAAATGTGATCATATTTTCAAAGCGCACACTTGGTCGTCCTTCATTTAGCCGCTAGCCAGCTAGAATTTGGGGACATTGGTTGTTTACTGAAGTGTCTGAAGATTTCTGTGAAAATTAATCCCCTTATAGACTGCTGCGAGCGGGCCGGAGCGCCGGTTGGCTTGGGCGGAATAGGGTTGGGGAGGTGGTTCCACAAAGCATTTAACAGACTGAATAAGTTAATTGTTGAAATGTTCCTTGAGAAAATAAAAAATTCAAAAAGCAGCAGCCCCCCCCATCCCTCCACCTCCATACACAGACACCCACAGAAAACAGTGAGATGCTTCTGCCCCAAGGTGAACATATACCATTAAAGATTAATCAGTCAAAACATCCAAACTATCCGACATCAACATTCAAGCCCGTGTCAAAACGATCTCAATGTGGTGAAGTGAAAAACATCAACGTCTCGCCGCTCTGTCTTTATCTAATGCTTGTTCCTCTCCTTGATCCAGCCGCTCAGCTAAAGAAATCAATTATCCACCCTAGATGGTAAATTCTATAGGACAGTGTTGCCTCTCCTTATTTCGGAGAGGAAGTGAATGGGTTCGCCTGGGGTGGGGGGTGGAGGAGGAGTGTATTGTGTGTCTTTCTTTAAGATCAGCTTGTAAACAACTTTATTAGATTCTCCTGCAGCCCGTAGGGGCCGTAGACAAATGCTCATTGACTCTATTGTGTGATGCTGCTTCCCCTTCTACAAAACACACACACACACACGAGTACGCGCCGTATTGGCTGAGTAGCTTGAAAGCTTGAAGCTAATTCTCCCGTGTTACTACAGACAGACGCCTGCCTGGTGGGCTAACACTAACTGCTTTGGACAGGTCTTTTGTGGTGCGATATCCAGAGCATGGGCTTAATTGAAAGGTTTCCCTCTCCAACAGGGAAGAAAGGAGGAGGGATGGCTGCTAATTTCCGTGGATTTCCCTGTTTCTGTCTGTTTCTGTTTCTCGTTTTCTTAATAACGTCTTAATAAACATATGTAATTATTTGCAGGTTATTTTTAGCTAAACACCCCAAACTGAAGACGTCTTTTTTGGCGAAGCTCCCAGTTGTTTGCTGCAGAGGCCATTTCATCTCTTTCTCTATGATTTCCTCCCTCAGTTTTCTCCTTTTTCATTCTCTTTTGGGTCCTGAGGGCTGTTTGCTGTTGAACCCTGGCAGCTTGGCCATCTGTGACCTTGTCGCCTATCAACCTGCTTCCACCTTTGACCATCCCTCACCGCTGACCTCGCCTCCCTCCACCTCCTCCCCTCTGCCACTCGCCACATTTCCACAGCAGATGTGATATAAATCCCAAGAATGTGGTTTATAATGGTGTTACCGAACAAAAACACAATTTTCTAATCTTATAATACTAGTTAACGCTGTTTTTTTCTGTTCCTGTGTGAAATTCTTTGTTTCATATTGTTTTTATTTGTCAGTAATGTTGTAAAATGGCATCATTAACATCAACATGGCATCTGTATCGCTCATAGACACATTCCTAGTCGCTCAGTAGAAAGTAGTGTGCAGATTTTCACTTTCACTCCAAGAATGTTATTTTGTGGCACAAAGCACAAGAGCAGAAATATGAATTGTTTCTGTTCAGAACAATTTTCATTTCCAAGCCCTGCTGACCGGCGATGCCTTCCCCAGCCCTGTCAACAGGTTCACAACAGATCTGATACTGCAGGGTAATGTCAGGTGTGCACTTCTGGTGTTGCTCATCCCTCTGCTCATAGTCATCCATGATCAAGAGATTCAAGGGCATTGAATACGGCTTCAGCATGCCCGAGACAAGAGCAGGAATTAGGCAGCAATCATTTAATTTGATATCTATTAATCTTGTTATGCCTGCTGCTGATGTAATCCCTTGTCGCTGTTTCTGCTCCAATGCAGAGGATGAAAGGATTATGCACCAGTTTAATGATTCATCAACTCTTCTGCAGGATTATGGGAGCATGTGTCTTTGGTTTTCCTGTTGAAATCACAAAGCATTTTATCTCACTGTCTAAAAATACTCTGCATGACACTAAGATCCGAACCAGGAGTTTATGAAGACGCCATGGATTCACAGGGCTGCTCTATTAAGGAATGCAGCCATCGCTATAATTAGTTGATGAGGTTTGTAGTATTTCAAACATAAAATGGTGACCAAACTTATAAACGGTATTGATTTTTTTTCAGACTTAGAGTAACAGCTGTTTTGACCTCCATAAACCCCAAATCCCAAATTGCTCGGTTTGAGTGTGTAGGGGCTTTCTATTTGGGTTCCAATAAGCCACTACTGAGACAGCAGTAGATTGTTTAGAGGCACATTCTAAAAAAGTTGACGTTTGCTGATATTTATTAAACACAAAATTTAAGTTGCCAAACATAAAGAAAAATGTTTCCAAACCAGTTTTCTAAAGGGTGTGTGGAAGTGTGGGGTCGAAAACTGTAGGCTTTCCACTACCATCTCATTCAAAACCAAACAATACCTGCCATATACAGGTGTTCTCAATCAAATCAACTCACTCTGGATTCTGACATTTAGATATTTCAAAATAAAAGTCCACACATTTATTAAAATAAAAGTCCACACTTTTAAATTACAAATACCACAAAAATGGCTCCTACAGAGTGGATGTGCTCATGGTTGCCGCTTCAATATGAAAAGTGTAACGAAAGCAATGACTCATTCAGAGTATTTTCAAACTACTATAACAAAATGCTTTCTACCAAGTGGTTTGAGAACACTTATTAATAAAATGCTTTGGGAAGACCTTCCAGCGGAATTTAGTAGGAAATTAGCGTGGAGCCCTATTTTTAGGAAGGAAACACAAATAAGGCTACCCCTCCGGGAAACTATTTGTTCATTTATTTATGTAAAATGCCTGGTTTTTTTGCGTCATCAGGTTTTAAGTGCGGGGGGGCCCCATCCCATTGCTTTCTTCTTTTCCAGTGAAGCCACGCATTAAAACCGCCCTTTTTGGTTGTACATGCTTTGCCACTGATGGAACACATCAGTCCAGGTCATGATCTCACTATTTCTGTGCAAATGTAATAGTATCTTTATTTCAGGCGGTCTAAGTCTAGCTCGTTCTCTCCTTCACTCGCTGAAATCTGTTCTCAGTGTGCAAGTGCGTGTGGTTGCTAGGATTCCTGTGCTAAACACACCTCCACTATAAATTTATATTAGAGGGAGGATGACCCGCTGTGGCAAACGGTACCATGAGACTCCATCATTCTCTGTTTTGCCCGTCTGTATCACACAAACCATCCCTGCTCACGCACTTCACATCTTTCAAACATGAGCAGCAAGCAGAAAAGGCTCACACCAGGGAGTAACATTACACTTCAAACTGCGTGCATCGTGCTGATTTTTGGTAATCATTCCTAAACTAGCCGGTTTAGAGTAAATCTTAGATTTAAAATGCTTTGTGAGCACAGAGCCGGGCGTTTTGTCGGCTGAAAAAGTATGTGATGCAGGGTGTGTATGAGCTTGTGTGTGCATACACATATTTGAATGTACAGGCATTCTTTTTCATGCATGTGTGATGTGCATTAGCTCATGTGCATTAGCTCATGTGCATTAGCACATGTGCATTAGCTCATGTGCATTAGCTCATGTGCATGCATTTGTAATTGTAAATGTGAGCCTAGTCCAGCAGTCTCTGTTAGAGGGGAATCATTTGTACAAACAGCTAGCCAGAACAGCAGCACATTATATCTCTGTAATGGAGGCGTTCAAGTCTCTGAGCAGTCCCAACCTGATGTATGATGCACTGATGATACACAAGTGATCCGCACAAAATGAGGTAAAGGGGATGTTTGATAAAGTTCAGCGTTTCACTTATAGCGAGTGGCAAACATGATGAGAGTTGGAAAAAAAGCCTTTTGATTTTTTCCCTCTTTCTCCCATCACTGATAAAGAGTATTATTTCAAAGAAAAGGGGAAAGTTTCTCTCATGAACTCCCAGTGAGATGGGTGGGAGACCAACAAAGGGCCTTACTGAAGTGAGGTCTGTTTGATTTGGTCATTGTTTTGGATTCATGTGGGGGTTTAGGATTTGATTTACTCTTTTCATTGAACTGGGATTGTGTGTGTGTGTGTGTGTGTGTGTGTGTGTGTGTGTGTGTGTGTGTGTGTTTGTCTTTTTTGCTGTTCCAAAGATGTTTGGTATCATTATTGTATGGTGTCAATCAGAGTCGCAAAATCACACATTTATTTATATGAACAAGTTGCTGCTATTAACTTCTTTACTACTATGATGTGATTGCAAAGAGCAATTTTTCTCATTTTAACCCAAATATTTAGTAAACCATAATCATTTTTACCTGTAAAACTGATCTGGGTTTACTACATATTTTGGTTATATCAACTCATATTTAAAAATATTATTGTTAAATC
The DNA here is from genome assembly GCA_900660455.1 of Gephyroberyx darwinii. NCBI lineage: Eukaryota > Metazoa > Chordata > Actinopteri > Trachichthyiformes > Trachichthyidae > Gephyroberyx > Gephyroberyx darwinii. Next base: position 27,788 of record CABFOQ010031337.1, read on the forward strand.
CAACACATGCTGACAGCTATTTTTCATTACCCTGGACATACTTTTATTGTGTAAACTCATTTAATAAGTTTTAATCAATATCATAGGAAAATATATCCAATAATATTACGTCTCACTTTGTTGCCATAATTCTTTTAAGTAACTATTGACCACATTTTTACAGTGTATTAAGACATTTACACACATGCCTTATCAATGCATGCACATTTCTAACTAGGTATTATACTACAATTTAGAAGACATTATACATTATATTATATGTCAGCATATAATATTAGATATATAATATATATAATATTCACATAGAGACTTTCCCAAATGCACTATACTGCTTGTAATGAAAGTTTATATAATTAAATATTGTGCCATTGGTTTTAAAGTTTAGTTTTTCATATTGCTCTTTGAAGTCACTGGAATTGACATTTTCAAATTTCTTTTACTTTTAGATGCTGTAAAAAATGTGTGTGTGTGTGTTTGTGTGTGTGTGTGCGCGCCTTTAAATTATTCGCTGTATCTGTCTTCCTCTAACTCTATCTTACTCTCTCTCTCTCTCTCTCTCTCTCTCTCTCTCTCTCTCTTTGTTTCACTGACTGTTTCTGTCTCTTTGTCTGTCTCTCTCCCCTCCCTCTCTTGTTTTATTCCTCCCCTGTTTTCCCATTATTTTCCTTCTTTCTCACTTCGCTTTACTTTCCTCCCTCCTCATCCTGGCACTCTTTCATGACCACCTTTGTCCTCTTGCCTCTTGTGCTCCTCTCTGTGCGAGATAATGACAAAGTGAGACGTGGCAGCCCTGTGAAAACACTGTATCATCTATTATACCACGATAGAGTCATTTATTTTAAACCTTGAGATAGAGTACGACAGCCCTCAACTGTAAGGTCATGTCATAATGAAATATTACAGCAGGGGAAAAGCTTAAGGTGAAAATGAAGATGTCAGTGCTCCCTTATCTGTTTGCTGTACGACTCAGATAATATTCATTACATGCTATCAGGGGGCTTGCTTACAGCATCTTACTCTTGCCAAATACAGCATTTTTTAGGTTGGTGAATATATACATAATAACAGCCAGTCACTTTTGTATTGTTGATAGATTAATCTATGGATTATTGATATATTAACCTGTCAACCCCAAACAATTGTATGAAACTGCTCAGAATTAATGAGCTGATCTAGAGCCAAATTGCCTCTGTACCCTACTACACATCAATTCTATCCAACATCCGAGTTAAAGTTTTATTGTGTAGTCCTCCTGACTACTGATTCCAGTCAGTAATCCACTGCCTCGTTGTGTTTATGTCTTTTCCCCTGCATGTGGTGATGGGTAAGACCATCGTCTGGCTTTAACAAACAGTTAATGTGACATTGATTTAAGTGGACAACTGGCCGTGCAATTTCTAATTGTGATTCAACCTGTTACAGTAGTGGCACTAGGTCATATTCTACTGTCTCCCTGTCCCTCTCTAGCTGAGAGAGACACTGTGTTAGGCTTCTCATGGCCAGCATAATAAATGTAATGAGAAAAGACTCTGCTTCTGCATGTTGTTAGATTTTCTGCTGCTACTGTATATGCAATTTAGCTTGTTATAGCATGGAATTAATACTTTACTACTTTTGTTTGCAAGTCCAACAAACACGCCCCCCAGGATTCTTTTTAAATTCTGTGATTGTAAAATGGCAATTTGTGCAATATTCTGCAACTATTAAAAAAACACATTTTTGCATTGATAGTGGTTGTTATGGTCCTCTGTCTTTTAATGACATCTGTTTGAGGTGGCAGCTGACTTGAAGTGGTCTCAACTGTTGACTTTAGACGGTGGTCTAATTACGCACTAATCCACAATAGACCTGGTATATGGAGTTAATATCACAGTTAAGGTTCGTTATCTGCCAGACGTGCAGCAAAGCTGTTAGAAAATGACTACTGCATTATTTCCACATTATAATAAACGTGTGGTAATTACTCTTCTCTTTTAATGTCATCATGATTTATTAGTGGAATTTATATCACAGTTAAGGCAGAGGACGCACCTTAACTGTGATATAAATTCCATATATCACGGCCTGGAGTGGTTTATTGCTTTTATTAAACTAAATTACCATATATTTTCATCATACAATACTATTATACTATACTTGTATTATATACAAAAATGCCATTGTGCGATCGCTGAATCACAGAATCCTTGGGGGCCTGAACAAAGACGCATTTTGCTGGTGTTGAAATGGTTTGGTAATTCTTTCTGTATTGGCGTAGACAATGTTTTTCAATTCAGATCAAGCTTACACTTGACAACATTATCTCTGAATATATAACCCACAAGTTTCCATGCTGTCTATTTCTTCCCTTCAGATGCAACTTGTTTTGGTCATACAAGTTAAAGTTTGAGTTTAGCAAGAAGATCAATCACATCATGCACAATTAAAGGGGCACAAGAAAGAAATACACAAAAAGAGAGTTTGCTAACTTCTGTCTGGAGTGTAGCACCACACCTCTGCTTGGTATAACCTGGTTTTCTGTTCCATTGGTTGGGTTTCGCAGTATAGGGAAATACAATGAGTGCCAGAACGTTTAGGAAAGTATTTGATAATCAATGTTGTGTATATTTCTGTGACAGCTTACCTGATCGGTTTTGTCCCTATGCGATAAACCCCACCCATATACACCACCTTAACCAGGTACACCAGGTTAACAATTATTTGCAAGTTGTGAAAATGTATCTTTGTTTGAAATGTGAAGAATCCACACAATTAAAAGTATTTAAGGTTTGCAATAAAAGAAGGTGAGGTGCTCTAACTCTGCTGCTACCTAGAAAACACCGTGATAAATACCCCTGCTTTCACTTGAATTTTGTTTGGTTTTGTTGCTAGGTCAGCAACAGCAATGGTTATCTTATAGATCAGATTGTCCCCACAGCTCAGATTGTCCCTACTCATACTGATTATTAGTTTCAGAGCAAGCTGTGATTGACAGTTTCAGAGTAATTTAGCATAGTCAGGAATGCAGCCATTAGAGATTGCATAACCACGATCTCATCAAAAGTATTTAAAAGTAGTCTTCCATGTTGCTATACCATGTTGATATTGCCCTGTCTCCCCAGCGCTGTGTACTGAGGAGTGTGCCCACGGACGGTGTGTGTCTCCTGATACCTGCCAGTGTGAGCCTGGCTGGGGAGGAGTGGACTGCTCCAGTGGTGAGTACGCATTACCTGGTCAAAGGAGTTAAGTAGTTTACAAGCTTCTGCAAAAAAAAGTAATTCAGACTGCAACCATCGAAAACGGAAAGAAATCTGGTGAGACTGCCATTCAGCTATCTAACCAGCAATCAAAAGTTTTGTGCTCTCTGAAATAAAAAGTAATATTGGAAAAATCAAACATGTTTCTAATCTCGGTTAGTGTTTGTATGCAGTAACCGGGGAGTAACGTCTTCTTGGCACAAGGTGTTGCAAGTTAATTTGATACAGAAATCAAGAAGAAAGACCAGACTGCTGGACTGCAGAGTGATAAATGATTCGATGAGAGACAGTGGTCTGTTATTAGGTGCCTCTGTGAGAGCCACAACGCTTTAGAGCACGAGGGCACTTTTTAGGCCTCGGGAGCCCCAAGAGTCCTGCATAAGGGAAATCCACACCAGGAAGTAACGCAGTGATTTTCACACTGCAGTGGCGAAGATACCGTAGGAATGAAATTTAGTTCAGTTGCGACAACACTGTTACTACAGCACACTACCACTACCAACAGGTGGAGGTGTTAAACTCACTCCGTCATACAGAGTACTCAGTAATAAGTTCTGACTGCCTGGAAACGTTCACATAACTGCGTTCAATTCACATAAGACTGCTTACTGCACGTTTGAGCTGGAAAATGAACATTACATACACATCAATGCTTTGGTTCCGTACTCTTCAGCTCTTCAAACTCTTACTGCCCTGCTTTGGGGCTGTCCAGTTCAGACCAGTATAAGCAAAGGGTGTGTGTGTGTGTGTGTGTGTGGAGGGCGTGAGGTTATTAACACTCACCCAGACCTTTTGCACCCTGGTGCACTCCAGCCTCCCTGTTGTTTACCTGTTTTTATTGCTGCTCTGGGGCCGGGGGAGTCAGGCCGATAAATGTAGGTAGGTAAATACTCCACTGGTTAGACTAAGGGGAGAGGAACGATGAGGTATTGTCTATCTAATAATGTCCCTGTTTAAGGGAAGGAGAGAAGGTAAACACAAACCTGATCTAGTATGTTGGTTTTACTCTGCCAGTCTGGTTGGTTCTATCTCCACTTGTCTAATATAGCCGGCTGTCTATCTGTGTGTCTGTCTGCCTCTACCTGACTATCCATCATTCCATATATTTCCCTCCTCCCTTTATTACTAAGTGGCTAATAAAGTGGCTGCGCTGCCCTCCAACCTGAAAATGCATGTGCATGTGTGTGGGGTGAATATGTTGTGTGTGTATCTAGTCAGGGGTGTGCAGAAAAAGAATTTCACTGCATGTAAGTGTATGTGACGAATAAAGTTCATTCATTCATGAACCTGTCTCCTCAACACCCCTGAATACATCACCGCCACACCTCTCATCGCAGATACGGCAGAGCCAAGACAGGTGAACTCTGAAGACTGATAAAACACCACAGTGTTACGATTCAGTCTCTCCGCCTCCCTACGATAGAATTTATTTATTGCTCATTACTTGTGGAAGTTATTTGCTATAATGTTCTTCAATGGCAGTGAGTCCTCCCTCCCATGGGGATACTGAGTCGGTTCTCACAGGAGATTGAGGAGATTGGTCCACAGCATGGGTATGTCACCAGGGCTGGGACAGTGCTGCATTATTTGTGAGGAGGAGTGGGGACGGTGTGGGCGGGCCATAGGATTGTCCTCTGTGTTGTCTTCTGGCTAACCGGATTAGCTGGTATAGCAGTGTGTGAGCCACAGCTGCCTTCCCTCTCCAAACTCCAGTCCAGTTGGAGGTCTTTGTTGGTGTGCCAAGCCACATAAATAGCTTGGAGAGAAGTGAAGCAATGAGAGGAAGACAGAAGAGAGACGGATGAGACAAAGGAACGGAAGGAGGAGGAGAAGCAGAGGAAGATGATGAAAATGATTGCACGAAGGCGATGATTATGATGACAAAGCAGACAATTAAGAACAAGGAGGAAAAGATGAAGGCAAGGAACATCGCAAAGAAGCAGCAGAAGAAGATGATGGTTTAAGATAAAGACACAGTAATGAGTCAAGAAGAGGAAAAGCAAGTTACCTCTGAAGAAGAGAAACTCCAAACAACGCTCTATTTTGATGGATTTCAGAGGTGACTGTGGTTACTGTAGTTACTATATGTAGGATGCAAACAAGAACAACAATCTAAGTATAGATATTTTTTACTTTGTAAGCCATTTGAACTTGGATAGCACCAAATAACCAACTAACCAACTAGCTGAAACTAGATGCCTGAAAATGCGTCTCGGTCCTTTTGCAAGTGCGGTTTGTTAGAAGTGAAAACATAATCTGAACCAACTACAGGAAAGGACCCTAAAGCGCGTAGGGTATGGGTATAAGGAGACGGATGTTGACATCTGATAGCAGCAGTTCCTCCTGCTAGGAAAGCCTAGCGTGACACAACGATGTGAGGGCAAACCGTCTGGACTGATGCTCATATCCAGATATCTTCATGTGTTTGTGACCCCTCTCCTTCAGGCAGTATGGAGGTGTGGTGTAATCTAACTTGCCCAACTAGAAAAAGGAACTTCAGTTATTCTAAATATACCAAAGATATAACAGCATGGTGCCTCCACCTAATAAGCTGAAATAAATATATACAAATCACTTTAACTACAACAATGATTTATTAAAATTGAATCAAGTGGATGGGGGTTATTTCTAAGGAAAGCGGAATGATTGAAATTAACAGAAAATGGAATGCACATGATCTTCATATATACAAATCAATCACAGCCACTAATCAATCAATCATAATCAAAATAAACTAATTGAGAGCCTCATAAACAAGCAAAATAAAAGATTGGGGTTAAATAAACCGAAATGTCTGCGCCCTTTAACTGAAAGTGATCCCACTGTCCTATGAATGCCGGTGAGGAGAGAGACAACAGGTGATAGGGGAGGGAGAGAGCTCAACTTGCAGCTCCAGTATCGTTACTATAGTAACTGATGTAGAAAAGTTCTTGAGTCTGAGGTTCGTCTTAGTTGAATATATATTTATTCAAAAAGGGATCTCGAGAGGAAGAAGTGTACACCACACATAGCAACATACATTTCTTCAAAGAATCAAGGGTTTGCACTGGTCTTTAAGCACCATTCAAGGACGTGACAGAATGTGCAGACATAGGAACAGGTGACACAAAAAGAGATAGAAGGACCGTGAAAACACCACATGTTGTGTCCTTGTTGAGAACATCCATAGTCTAAACAGGGCCACGGTGACAAGGGCCTCTGGGAAAGTGAAGTTATGGCCCAAAGGTTACAGAGAGGAGACCATTCTACTCACACAGCATGAAACAGTATATTCACAAGAGAAAGTCAGTACATCTGTAGTCCATATATGCACATGCGTGGATGTGTAGGTTCAATTTTCCACGACAGTAACTATATGTAGCTTACACATCATACGCAGTATGAACACCAGAGAAGGAAATGAATGCAAAAAGCAGACAAGTCCATTATCAAAGTTACAAGGACTGGAATCAGATTTGTTTTAACCTGGAGAGATGACAGGTTGCCAAAACTGTCTTGTAAACAAGCTACTTGTGAGTCATGTGACTTTTGTTTACAAGCCCTGGTTCGCTTGTAACTGGGCAGTGTGAACCTAAAGGAACCA
>CABFOQ010031341.1:0-22462 GCA_900660455.1 Gephyroberyx darwinii
CCTCCAGCGCTCTCCGGTCCGCAGGCTCCTACCGACACCCTGCTTTTTTCTGTTTCTCTTGCCAGGAGTCCATGAGTGAAAGCTTGCGGACTTGCTACCTGTATTTAAATCAAACCAGCCGGAGTTTTGCAGCTGTCATTCAAGCACTAGACGGAGAGTTAAGGTAAGCTTCCACCTGGCAGGCTCCCAGGTGGGGGGCGGTGTCTGTCTGCAGGCGTGTTATCTGAAGGAAAAACAGTCATAACACACTCCCACACTTTGTCATGCCAATGAATCCTTAAACGTTTATGTGGTAAGACACAGACCCCAATTTGGTAAGAGTTTGTCCTAGGAACACCCATCTGATGAGTTTCCAGTTAATTCAAATTTATTATAAAGCAGCATGCCATGACAATATGAAAATAGATGCTTTTTACAAAAAAAATGCGCACCACTTCATTTTTTTTAAAATAAAGGAAAACAGAATAAGATCTATACAAGAATAAGTTAAGATTACGATGATGTAATAGCATACAAGTTGCTATTGGTACAAACATGTTTGGTACAAACAGCATGTAGTCTAATACTGCAGGGTGAGATTTGGTACAGAATTGATCCTGTAGGGGAGATAGCAGTGGAGAGGTGAAGGTCTGCTGTTCTGTTCTGTCATTAGGCTAACCAGTAACACATGACTTGATACCATAATTCCTGATGACCTGGGACTGACCTGGAGCAGGAATTCAAAGGAAACCACTTATATTTCAGATAGGGGCATCTACTGCTTCAGTGTCTATTTTAAGCCCACCGTTCAGTTCAGAGATGTCAATACCAAAATGACAGCTGTGTGTGTCTGCGTGTGTGTGTGTGTTTGTGTGTAGACACTTTGTATGTCTGCGGTCAAAGGGTATCTACGTATAGGCTAACTTGACCTGCCAAGTGCTTGACATGGTTGATATTTTTAACATTTCGTAATCGATAAGGCAACTTCACATTCAACATTCAACATCTAAACTTCTGGATGTCTACCTGCTAGATATTGTAACTGTATTTATGATGTTACGTTACATTTATATCAAAACACCCAAAACAAAACACAAGTTATTGTACATGATTCCCTGACTTTAGACTTAAGTGCCCTTGAATCAATCAACCATTTTAGATCACACCCTAATGCCACAAATCACTTTTAATTCATAACACCAAGTCATTTTAATTGGCTTCTAAAAACATTTGCAACATTAAAGGCATGCACAGTACAAAAATAAGCTCATGACAGTCATTCTCCATCTCCTCCATCCAGACATGCAGTGTGTATCTTCTACCTGGTGCTGCGGGCGCTGGACACGGTGGAGGACGACATGAGCATCCCGCTGGAGAAGAAGGTGCCCATGCTGAACGACTTCCACACCTACCTGTACCAGGCTGAGTGGTGCTTCACTGAGAGCCAGGAGAAAGACCGGCAGGTTCTGGAGGATTTCCCCACGGTCAGTAGAGACACTGACTGATGCCATATAGGTTTTGTTTATTTCATAAGCAGTTGTATGACTTACCTGTTAAATTTCACCTGTAGTCCCTTTACAGTGACAGATGTACAGAAAAAAACAGCAGTGTTCAGTTTAATCTCCTCGTTCATTTACACTAATGTTCATGTTGAAATGACAAATGCTTTTACTCTGAAGAGCTTTTTGGCCCATTTACATTAAAGGCTGCAATAGATCCTGCAACTGTAGTCTTCACTTCTCCCTCCAGATTTCCTTGGAATTCAGAAACCTTGGTCAGGAATACAGGGACGTCATCTCGGATATCTGCCACCGTATGGGAACGGGAATGGCTGAATTCCTGGAGAAAAAAGTGGGCTCCATGAAGGAGTGGGACCAGGTGAATGTTCCCCTGGTGTTACCATGCTTGGATAACAGCACAAGGAAACATTAGAGACATAATGACATATTTTCAGTCATAAGGGTTCATCAGGCCTTACCACAACACTGTATGGAATTCACTGTAAGCCCTTAACACAGATATGTCTCAATACTGCATGAAGATTTAGTTAGAAATACCCCTGTCTCATACAGTCACTGTGTACCGGACCTACAATCACAAGCCAATGTTTTCGATATTTTCCTGTGGTGTACTCTGACTGTGTGTGCTGATGCGATGTTTTTTCTTTGCAGTACTGCCATTATGTGGCAGGGCTGGTGGGCATTGGCCTGTCTCAGCTGTTCTCTGCGTCCCAGCTGGAGGACCCCGAGGTGGGGCGGGACACCGAGCTGGCCAACTCGATGGGCCTGTTCCTCCAGAAGACCAACATCATCCGAGACTATCTGGAGGACACGCAAGAGGGACGTGCCTTCTGGCCACAAGAGGTAGTAGGAACTCAGTCTTTTGTCCTAGTATGTGGGAATTTCCCCCAGCTATGCAGTATGACAATAACAAGAAAACACTCCTGAAGACTGTGTGTGTTTTCTACACCATGAACTCTAAATGTACGCCATGAGATGTTTGTGTGCGTACTGTAACTCCTTAATGCGTTAAGAGTTCATATTAATACCGCTCATGTGTTATGTGAAGAATACTGAGAACGAAATAAATATTTGTTTGTTAATGCAGTAATTTTCTTCATTAGCTGCTTATGTTTTAATACATGGTGGTGGTTATGGCGGGACATCAGGCAGCTCAAGTGCCTCTTGTTGTTTGTAATGGTCGTTGTTTGCTTCATGGAGATCATCGTTCATACTTTACCCAGCTTCTTTATTTACCATTACATCACTGTTTATGTGTGAGTGGAAATACCTACACCGACATTCAACTGGTATTCCGTGTGTCGCTTAGAGGCATTAGGATAATAAAGGTTGTATTAACTGTCATGTAAAGTTGTATGGAAATGCCGTGTCTCCTCTGCCCCTGTGCAGGCCTGGAGCCAGTTTGCAGGCCGCCTGGAGGACCTGGCCCAGCCCGAGAAGCTGGAATCGGCCCTGTCCTGTCTCAACCTGCTGGTGACCGATGCCCTGCGCCATGTCCCAGATGTTATCGCCTACCTGGCCCGCCTGCGCAACCAGAGCGTCTTCAATTTCTGTGCCATTCCACAGGTATAGGCAATCATAGGCCACTTATAAGAAGAGCAACTTTCATTTTAAGATCGATATGGTTCTTTCACACAGTTTTTCAGTCCCTAGCAAACTGCTTTGAGTGTTTGTCTGATGACCCCATTTTCACCCTTTCAAGTGGCCAATCATATGACACAAATTTTAGTGTACTGATATTCCTCCAGTTCTGTTTCTGATTACTACAGTTCAATGTTCACAGGACTGAGAGGCACAATTGATTGATTGATTGATACTCAGTCTTAGTTCTATAAAAATAATGTTGTGCCTTCTCATTCTCTTCATAGTTTACAGCTTTGCCAAGACAGGCAGGGTTTATTCTTTTATTTATATTTTATTCACTCTGTCCACTTGGCTGGTGACCTGACTGTGTGTTATTTGTCTGTTGACCAGGTGATGGCAGTAGCTACCCTGTCAGCGTGTTACAACAACCCCATGGTGTTCCAGAGAGTCGTGAAGATCAGAAAGGGACAGGCTGTCACGCTCATGATGGAAGCCACCAATATGAGAGCTGTGCAGAGCATTATCACCCAGTATAGCCAGGAGGTAAATGTGTGTGTGTGTGTGTGTGTGTGTGTGCAGGAAGGGGGGGGGCTGCCTGCCTATCTGCCTGTCTGTCCTACTTCCACCATATCAACGTTTCTGAAGATTTGACCAATTTTGAATATACATCATAACATATGTGTTGTTATGCAGTGAACAAAACAAAGAAAAAACACAAAAAAAGAATTTGGGTAAAGCCGTGGCTGTAAGAGACGAGGTCAGTGTGGGCTGAACACTTAGCAGGGAGCTGGATTTCAGTTGGCTTTGTCAGAAAAAAAGGTAGTCAGTAAGACAGGTAACTTACAATCATTGTAGGACAGGGGTTCCCAAAGTTTTTAATTATTATGATTAATATCAATGTTTAATATAACACTGGCTATTGATGGTCTCTGCTCTAGGTAGTCTCTGATCCCCACGCTACAGGCTCATAAATATCAAGGGCTCCTGCAAGGTATATGAATCAAAAAGAAACAAGGAATGAAAAAATCCAGCTTCTCTTATGGAACAATATGGCAAAGTTTTAAATGTTAAATACCAATGCGTCTCATCTGCAATATCCTCTGTCAGGCTCGTAAATATCAATATCAATATCTCTCTCTCTTCACAGATACTACAGAAGGTCTCCCTCACAGACCCATCACGGGACAAAACCCTGCACATCCTGGCACTCATCAGAGAGAAGTCCTCCCTTTCACAGTCCACCCTGCCCTCCAGGACCCACCACCTCTCCCCCATGTACCTGTCTGCCGCCATGCTCCTCGCAGCACTCAGCTGGCAGTACCTCAGCACTACTGCAGCACAAGCACAGGGCACCGGCGACACGCAGGGACACTGAGCCCCACACTCACCCTTCTCACCCTCACTCTTCCTGGGGCGCACAGACTGGCAAAGCCCCTTTATCCCTCACCACTCTGGAGGTCTGGTTCTCCTCTGATTGGAGGGGTGGGGGGGCATCTGAAGCACTTTGCCCCTGTTTCAGCCCTCTTTGTTGTGGGCTGTACAGGCCTAGACTATTGGGCTACTGGTAGTGATAGTGATAGTGGTTTGCAGTAGTTCATCTTGCATCTGGATAAACTATTGACACACATTGTTGTGTGGTTATAACCTATGGGATATACGACACATAGCACCAATTCAGGGCGTTTTGTTGTTTGATGTTGATGTTTGTTGTGTTGATCTTGTATTTTGTCCTCCTCGTTTGTTTGATTTGTGCTAAACATTTTGACCCATTGTTTAAATTGACTGAAATTAATCAGGATATTATCAATATTTGAAGAAACTGAAATTGTCATTTACGTTACGTTTTTAAACAAAGTTTGAACAAAAAAGCCTTGCAATGCAAGATTTTCATGACAACACAATTCATGACACTGATCCTTTAAAGACATTGAGGAATACAGTCACCAAACTACTTCATTTTTTTCTTTCAGTCATTTTGTCTCATGACTTTGTTTCCTTATTTTTCCACTTTAAAATCAAGTGTATTGAAAAAATGTAATTTCTCTTAAACATTTGATATCAGAAAGAAATATTGAGACGGCTAGCTAAGTGTCCTTAACACAGCTTTGGTGAGTAGAAAGGCTAGCACAGAGTAACCTTGTACAGAACCAAAGGAGAGCTACTACAAACATTGCTATGTAATGTGATATTTTGATTTGTACATAATTGAGTAATAAAGAGATGAAATGATCAAAAGTGTTTTGAAAGTTGATTCGCACTTCATCTGGAGTTTACAACCTATTGCTTTTAAACTGTTGGTGTGGTTATGGTTGATTTTATACATTCCTGGCTGTAAAATCATGTTCTTGCGCATTTTACGGTACAGCTTCAGTTGAGTTAAGGCCATATTTCAAGGTTCATGTAACGTGCTGTACTTTCTTTTTGTGTGTGTGATGGTCATGGTTATTAAATGGACTCATTAGGAAGGCTAGAGTTTCAGTACGCAAAAGGTAAAATTACATAATGTCTTGCCAGGTCAAAACCTTGAGAACACCCGTCAACCTTTGGAAAGAGACGCGGTTTGTCATGTGAGATTCATGCCGATGATCCACTGTACAGCCATGTGATGCCATAACTTGTGGCTTGTAAAAAGGACAACAAAATCAGAGGATTGAAGAGAGTTGATGTTTTGTTCAGTGTGAGAGAAGAATCCCTCTGAACAGGAACGCCGTCCATCCAAACAGCAACACAGGTAAAAGGTCAGGTTTAGATTTGGCCCCTGTTCTTTTATCACTATCATTTTTATTTCTTTCTTGTCTTGTAAGTTTTTGTGTTCATGAGATTTTTCTTTATGTTGGTATTTTGATAATGACAGAAGAGTGTTACATGTTATGTTGTATGAGTGTATTAGTGTTTTGACAGTGCACCATACCAACATATATATACTTCAACTAAAGCTAAACTCAAAATTGTTTTTATTACGAAATTGATTTGGTTACTTGATCACCATCTTACTAATGCTCACTTTCTACCCGAGAAGTTTTCAATAGGTGTCAATAGGACAACTGGATCAAAATAGATCTCTTATTTTCACTGAAAAGTAGAGACAATTGGCAACCAATTTCAATTACTACAAAATGTATATAAATATATATTCTAACATACATTTTCCAACAACTTACAAATGACATCAGGATCACATTAATTACTAAGTTCAAGGTGCATATCTCCCCTCCACTGAGTTCTACTAGACTAAATATCAGACGCAGCTCTGTCCAACCTCAAAGTCTATTATCTGTGAGGAGTCCACTTAGGTTTGATGTTTTTAATTGGATTGACTTATCCCAGCTTATTTCATTTAAATTTTAGTTATTACATTAGGTTAAATAAGCTTATTGAAAAGAAGTAGAAAGGCAAATGCATCCAGCAACATGCAAGTAAGCTGGGGTAAAAATCGATTCAAATGTTTGAGAACAAGAATCCCATGTGATTAAAACAGGAATGCTGAGGCAAATTAAGAGTTGCCCAAAACGTTGCCCTGTGGGGATGATAATTAATATAGTTGCTCATAATGGCTCATATGTCTACCTTTGACACGTTGCTATCTTAACAGATGACAGTGTTTTGTAGGATGTGTCGCCTGGCCCTCTGTGTACTCTTGGCCTTGTCTGTCACCTGGGCTCGGCCACACCTCCCTCTTCTCTCCTCAGAGATGGTTGACTTCATTAACAAGGCCAACACCACCTGGAAGGTGCGACCTGTTATCAACTTTGTAAACCATTATAACATTTAGGGTATGTATGGTATTGCGGAGGAGGAGTGAGGAGTGACTTCTCTCCTCCTTCCTAATCGCTTGCTTCTACATTAACTCTACCAACTCCTGCTCCAGGCCGGGCACAACTTCCATAATGTTGATATCAGCTATGTGAAGGGACTGTGCGGGACCTTACTGCATGGACCCAGGCTGCCAGAGGTGTAAGTTTAATCTATAGTACGGTGCATGTGTGAAGGCGTGGGCCTGTACAGTATGACCCATGACACCCAAACAGGTGACAGTCAATAGGTTCATGTTACCTCAGATGATCAGTGAGCATCCTGTCCTGTCCAGGGTACATGCTGTTGAAGATGTAAGGCTTCCAGACAGCTTCGACCCACGCCAGCAGTGGCCCAACTGTCCCACTATCCAACAGATCAGAGACCAGGGTGCCTGCGGTTCCTGCTGGGTAAAACAGACCTGAAACAATGGAATAGAATAGGGGGGGGGTTGGACAAGTCAAGTGAATGTAAGACTTATGTTATCTGCCAACATTGTTTTCCCACAGGCCTTTGGGGCAGTCGAGGCGATATCCGACAGATTATGTATCCAGAGCAATGGTAAGGTCTCTCTGGAGATCTCCGCTGAAGACCTACTGTCTTGCTGTGATGAATGCGGCATGGGGTGAGTATGAGCGTGTATGTATGTTTCTTATTACTGACCACTTCAGGCAAACTGAATGAACGTAATACTCGTGGGTGCATGCAGCGTATATGTGTCTGTGCTTGCAGGTGTTTTGGTGGCTATCCCTTCGCTGCCTGGGATTTCTGGGCAAAGAATGGACTGGTGACAGGAGGGCTGTATGGCTCCAAAATAGGTATGCTCATCATGAAGCTATAGGGTTCACTTATAACACCTCTCAGCAGGTATTATAGGTATACACACTACACTGACTGTTTTTGGCCTGTTTCTGGCCTTACCCAATATGTGACAAGAGGATTGGCATTAAAATGGTCTTCGTGTCTCCGGTTGATAGCTCTGTCTGGTGCACACGCTAACGCTTTAGCATAAGGTATGTTAAGAAATCGCAGGCAGCTAGCATTATCCTAGAAGTGAGAAAATAAACACTTGCCGCAGCTCTGAGGCTGGATGGTTAGTTCATTTTAATGGCATACACCTAAACCTGCCGGGCTTGTTTAGGGGATTGATAAAAAAGACAAATTTGGCAAATAGAATCCACTTTGAATGAAATTTGAGCGTAGTCAAGTTATGGACAGCTATCTACTGGAGACACAGATGATTTTGGTGCCAATCCTTAAACTGATGGTGGTTGTGTGTGTGTGTGTGTGTGTGTGTGTGATATAGGCTGCCAGCCCTACACCATCCCTCCCTGTGAGCATCATGTGAATGGATCTCTTCCTCCCTGTCATGGTGAAAGGCCGACTCCTAAGTGTAAGCAGCAGTGCATCGATGGATACTCCCCATCCTATCAGAAAGACAAACACTTCGGTATGCTGTCTGTCTTGTGTTTCCTACCATGGAAAAACAGTAAATTGTCCAAAATGGTTCTGTCTCTCAGTACCAGTCAGTTAATCAGTCATCAAACTATTGTATTGATGTTGGTAGTGCTGTCTTCTGTGTCCCTGTTCAGGTAAACGTACATACAACGTTCCCTCAAAACAGGAGCAGATCATGACTGAACTGTACAAGAACGGCCCGGTGGAGGCAGCTTTCAATGTCTATGGGGATTTTCTGCAATACAAGACTGGTGAGGTTGGTTTTACTTCACTGTCACAGATAGCGTGCACACACGCTCCACCTTACTATACATAGGAACAAAGGAATAACAAGCTTGTGAATTGTACATTAAAGGTCACATATGTTAAGAATTTAAGAAACTGGAGTATTTGCATAGGAGATGGAAAGCCTCCACTCATTTGAATTGGAGGAGCTGGTGTTGTGACTGTGAAGAGATAGTCAAATTCATTCAGTTAAACTAATTCAAATAAACTTTTGACTAAACTACATATGTTTGACTAAACTGTAAAATGTCCTCCTAGAAAAACATAAAATCATGAAAACTGAATAACATGTGACCTTGAATGGTGAATGTTCCTCTAGGTGTATACCAACATGTGACAGGGGAAATGCTGGGGGGCCACGCGATTAAGATCCTGGGCTGGGGGGAGGAGAACGGGACACCCTACTGGCTGGCCGCCAACTCCTGGAACACTGACTGGGGAGACAAAGGTACACCTCAACTAGGGGCTGGCACGGGACGGCTTGTCTCTGATCGGTCACTTAGCCTGTCAAGTACAAAACATACATGTGCCGAGTAGTATTTTCAAATAATAACAAGACATCTAGTACAATGCAGCGAGTGCCTGAAAGTCCACAAAATTGCACTTAAGTATTTAAACGTGAAATGGACAAAAGTCTGAAAGGCTGTGGCTTTGTATCAGAGGTAAAACATGTCTTTAAATCATATTGTGGTGCATTTTCTTGTTAAGGGTTCTTCAAGATCAAGCGTGGAAGTGATGAATGCGGTATTGAATCGGAAGTGGTTGCAGGGATTCCCCTCAACTAGACAAGACAGACAATGCAGACAATCTTCAAATCAAGTCAATCAAGGCATTTTAAAAGGAAGACCACATTGTTTTTAGAAAATGTGTTGATTATTTACATTTAAGGGTAAATATCGATTGATTTCAGGTCATAGACAGCTAAGACAAGGATAAAATAACTTCTGTGCTTGCTTGATTTTTGTTCTAAATAAAGCTTTATGTTCAGCTCTTGGCTTTTGATTTTCAGTGAAATGTATTATTTGATACTGATGTTATCTCTTTGACAATTAATGTATATATATAATATATATTGGAAAGGAAAGATGAAAGTAAATCAGTATAGTTGTGCTTTGAGGGAGAGTTACCTGAAACGATACTTCATGTGAATTTTCGAGTGAGACCATAATATGAAACTTCAATTTAGATGTTTTAGTGTCATCGTGAATATGGACTTGTTGTCGGTGAGTGTAGATGGTCTGTTTCTCCATATGGCAGATGTGCAGGAGATAATTAAAATGTCAAAGATTGTCATTGGAGGAAAGAGTGGAAAGTCTTTTCATTTTGGAGAGAATTGTGAAGCAGGGGTGTCGTGGCAATTTAAATCAATTGCACTTTGTCCAATTGGTGAGAGCAGCTTAATAAAGCTATAACACAATATTTGTCAGAGACGTCTCTTGGCCTTTAATGCTTGCAAGCAGAGCTGAAACTACACACACCGAGGTGTATGGAGAATGAGCTGAGAAATTCAGTTCCTCAGATACATTTATGCACATGACTGATGTAATGGGATGTTGTAATCTCATTCAGTCATGGAGTCCTTCCACAATGTCCACAAAGGATTGAAGGATGTGAAGCAGCAGCAAAGCACCAGAGAATAGCAATTGAGGGAACTTTGATGGGTGGAAGTGAGACAAAGTGATGTAGTGATATGTTTTGATTCAGCTGCAGCTCTGGTGGTCAGGCTAAAGCTGACCCGATGAATCTCAGATGGCACAATATAGAATATAGCAAGATGGATGCAGGGTGGGAATGCGTTGGATATCAGCCCATGTGGGAGTGGAGGGCAATGAAACAGCACATAAAGCAGCAAAAAGCAGATATTTTGCAAGGAAGACGTGGAAGTAATGTAATTTGGAAGATTTAAAGGTTGCAGCCTTGTCAAAGAGGGCCGGTGGTGTCAGCGGCAGAGAGAGTGGAGGAGAAGAAATTACATTCAGCCATCTCTGATAGAGACAGGAATAAATTTGGGAGGACATTAGTTAGATGACAAGGTTGATGATAGGTTATTTTGGATTGGGCAGAGGGTTGGTCTTGTGTGGGAAACATCCATGTGGGAAATGCGAGTGTGGGGTCATTGTATAATAGAAACAATAATGACCTTTATCGACAGGTATAGGCTGGAATCAAATCCTGAATAAGAGATGCAGGCCAATTTGCATCCAGGCTCCTTGAAAATCAAAAATATGCAAAAGAGGTTAGATATGTGAGCTGATAGATGGTAAGACCTCTCACTCTGCCTCAATATCCGGCTACCAGAAATGTAATCTCAAAGCATGGCAGGCAAATCAGTCTGTCTTGCAGTAAAGGACAAGTTGTGCGATATGGCCTACTGTTGCAGGCAATTAAATTAAATTAAAAACATTTATGGTTCATTTGGACCACATTAAAGTGTGAAAGTATTATTCAAGATGATCTAGGCAAGATTTGTATGTAGAAATACATCTGTTTTATCAGTCTGAATAGAAGAAATTGGAACCCCGACAGAGAAGAGCATTATACCCCCCCTTGCTGAGGCCCCACAGATACATACTTCTGCTACCTGAGGCAATTGGTGGAGAGCGCATGCGCGAGGACGCCCATCTTTGAGACTGGAAGGTGGGACAGTTTTCTAAATAAGGAGTGAGTCATCTTATTATGAACTATCTTCGGCTAGGGGCTGACAACAAGGAAGCAAGGTGTCGTAGGCATCATCGCTGAATTAAATTCAGCGGGCGGTACCGTTGTAGCGCATCATTAGGAGGCTGAGCAGTCGTGGTGTAGAGGAGTACCTGGTGACCACGTCTTTAGATGGTGCATATCAAGGCAGGTTTGCGGATGTCATATCAGCCTCTCTGTTAGTTAACCAGTCTGTTCAGTGAGTGTTGTCGGTTTTACTCATGTACTAGGTCTATCTTGTCCATCGGGCATTGACCTTCTCTGTCACTGCTCTACGAGAAAGTCCAAAAGGACCAGGGTATTCTGTCTTGCCAGCCAGTCAACTAGACTTGGAATTGACCACTGCCATGCTTTTAGCACACATGGAGTTATGGAAAACATTTCTGGAGTTTTTCTCCAGAAACACGGTGGTCCTCTGCACCTTCAGCGCCACACTGTACTACCTCTGGGGCCGCAAGGTCCAGGTCAGTCCGCGGCTGGAGACAGCAGCTACTACTGGGTCACGGTTGTATATAGGTTTCTGCTACAAGACTGGGGACTCCCTTTCCGTCTACTGGCTGTCCCTGTCCTTATTCCAATTTCTTGTTTTTACATGTCAGCGTTAGTGGCAGCACTTCGCCCGCCGGTTATCTTTTTTTTTATTTTTTGGTGAGCAGGTGCCACTGATTTAACACACTTTCTACCAGCAGAGTATGTGGGCTTGGTTGTTTAATTAAATGGGGTTGTCTATATTTCCCTTCATCATTTTCCCATCTCCTTTATGTTTTGTCTCCTGTGCTATGGGTATCAGTTGTTTACTTGAACTGTACACTGCTTGTCACGCTCCTACCTACCTGAGGTACATGCCTCGCACTCCTCACACTCACCCGTCTGGTTTTTACATGCCGTCTTCTCTCCGACAGGTACTAATCACCCTCTGTGGGCTCATACCTCCTCTTTGTCTGTTGCCCCTCAGGCGCCGGTCCTGGTGTGCGGCAATGGTTTCCGTTCCTTCCTCCTCAAGTACTGTCCGGTGGTGTCTGAGAACTACCGTCCCACTCCCTGGTGCTGGGGAGGCCAGCTGCAAACCGTGATCCACTCCTTCATCAAGTCCAGCCCTCCTGCCAGCTATCGCAAGTATAATGAACCTTCTGCACAAGATCTGTTCTGTTACATTCCTCTTGTCGTGTAATCATCTCTGTCTCAGTCAAACACTAGTTCTAGTTCATGTTGTACAAATCCAAATCCAAGTTGTAGTGAAATGTAAGTAGTTCAATACGAATAGATTTTCTTTCTTTCTTTCTTTCTTTCTTTTCCATCCTTTCTCTGTCTCTCTACTTCTCTCCGTCCCCCTCCCGTCGTCCCCCAGTGAGTTGATCCGTACTGATGATGGTGGTCAGATATCTCTACACTGGATGGACAACGGGTCCAGCGTAGCCTACCCAGAATCCTCCACTCGCCCCACCGTGCTGATCCTCCCGGGCCTGACGGGGAACGCTCACCAGTCCTATGTGCTCCACATCGTTAGCCAGGCCGCCCGGCGAGGCTACAGGTCAGCCGGACTCCTCAGTTCTTGTCTTACCTGTACTTTCCATGCATGCACAAAAGGATAGTTACTCGATGCCTGTGACTTTATACTTAAATCAACATGTAACTGTAGGATTTTCATAGCCATTTTCTCTCCTAGATGTGTGGTCTTCAACAACAGAGGGTGTGCAGGGGAGGAGTTGCTGGTAAGTATGATGCCCAGCTAATGTGTCTCACCCAGAATTCACGTCAGAGTGTATGAGAGACAGAAGCTGGCGCTGCAGCACCACATATAACACCGCCTGCCTCTTCTTCTGTTGTTCTGTGCCCTTCTGCCCGCCTGCTGCAGACCCCCCGCACATTCTGTGCAGCCGATACCTCAGATCTTGAACGCGTGGTCCTCCATGTCAAAGAGCTCTACCCAGAAGCCCCTTTACTGGGTGCTGGTGTGTCTTTGGGAGGGTGAGTTGGTGCACTGGTTTACAACAACCTACACTTATTAATGTTAATAATCATTTTATTATCTGTGGCCTGTGTGTTCTTATCTCTCCTGTTCTGCTGAATTGTCCCTATTTTCTCTTTCTTGTCTCATTTCATTATGTTACCTCTTTCTCATATTGCAGCCGCTTATCAACTTCTAATACTGTTTTCTCTTAACCATCTCCACCTCCCTCCCTTCTAGCATGTTGCTGGTGAACTACCTGGCCCGCAAGGGCAGCGAGTCAGGGATGATGGCGGCCATCACCCTGTCTGTCGTCTGGAACACAGAGGAGACTACGATCTCTACGGAGAAACCAATCGACTGGCTGCTTTTCAACCGATACCTCGCCCGCCGCCTGTGTGATTGTATCAATAGGTCAGATGAGTGATGATTTGCCCTGACTATGTTTTCATTAATGTGTTGGATTTAGTTTAACAAATTAAAATTGTCAACTGAAATTTTCAAAATCTCTTTCTTACAGTCACAGGAAGAGTCTGGAGAAAATAGTGGACATTGATTATATGATGAAGGTCAGTTCACTGCCACATGAGGTTGAGACTACAGCCTGCCAGTCTTTATTCTCCCTTTACTTATGTACCTTGACTTATGTATAATTGTCCCTCCTCTCCATCCTCTTCTCAATCCGTCTATCCCTCTTAGGCACGTACCGTCCGCGAGTTTGACGAACGAGTCACCAATGTGATGTTTGGTTACAAATCTACTGCGGAATACTACAAAGATGCCAACCCAGATGTCAGACTCCACAGGGCAACAGTGCCCATCGTCTGCCTCAATGCTGCTGATGACCCCCTCTGCCCCAAACATAGTGAGTAGTCAATCGAAAATCTGACTCATATCTATATGCCTAATGTTGGGCATTACGATAGGAACCTTTCTTTCTTTGTGCTGTGTGCTCAGTATTTCAGTCCTGATGGTGCAAAGAATGTCTTTTCTCATATGTTTTTGTCTTTGCTTGAATCTTTTGCCTCTCTGTGTGCTCTCTTTCCTCTCCCTTGCCTGCTTCTCACTAAATCTCACTCCCCTTGTTAACACACTTTTCCCACCACCCAGCGATCCCACTGGCCCAAGCCCAGCGTGTGCCTAATGTTGCCCTGGTGGTGACAGCCCATGGTGGACATGTAGCCTTTCTGGAGGGCTTGTTCCCAAGCGGCGAGGGCTACATTGACCGCCTGTTTGGCCAGTTTGTCCAAGCAGTCTTCGAACACCCTGAGGAGCTGATGAGGTCCTGCAGCATCAAGGAGGAGCTGGCGGACTGAGCCTCAAGTTCATCATTTTACTCCAAAGACAGCAGTATGTCCTCCTTGTCTCCTGACTGTACTTTCTAATTGTCCTCATCGCCTCAGGTTCTCATTGATTGATTGACACAGTAGAGCACTCTGAAATCAAGTTGCTGAAGCTGTTTTCCATGATGCCTTATGCCTTATTTCCATGATGCCACAAGTGGGCCTCAAGTGCCTGCTTTTGGGCCGCAAGCCTACGATCAAAAATGTGCGTTTTGGCATCCACATATTTTCCTATATGGATGGAAATGAGTTGTGTAGGCTACTGCATCTACTATTGGACTATCATAAAATCAACCAGGCATTAATTTATTGGCCAAACTATATCTAAGTTTAATACATAGGCTGTCAACACAGCAACAGCTTATGTGCCAATGCGCACAGTTTGGTGAAACAAAAAAGCTCAGATGCTTCCATCGACACTTCATCCAATATAGGGCATGCATGAAAAATTACCAGAGGCAGGGTCTGTCTTGTCATTTTTCTGCTACAACAAATGCCGGTCCATACCCTAATGTGATTGAATTCGTCAAAAGCACATTGCGCAACATTTTGCAGAAATGCGGCCAGCAGGACACTGAAGGAGAGAGAGCCTTGCGCTATTTGTGACAGCATGTTTCACTCATGTTATGTCCACATTTACCAGATTTACTTTGGGATGGGTTTTTTATATAAAACAGACTGTCACTCTGTTTGAATTTTACAACAGCTGACCTGAATTTACTTATATATATCCTTATTATAATATCATTTTGAGCACAGCCTTATTCCTAATTGTATTATTTTATTTTATTAGACCTATATACATGGTGGAATACGACGACTGCCTCTTGGCCTGGACAGAATGTCAAATATCAAGGAAAGCACTTGGAATAAGACATCTGAAATATTTTTAGAAAGAAATTGCCTTGTGGGCCTCGACTCATTTAAGGGGAAAATTGATGACTACAGAATGAGCCTCATTCACAAAACTTTTCTGAATCCTTCTTAGTTTTGTTCTTCAGGAAATGGTCTATGAAAATCAGTGTGGGATTCATGAAACATGTGAAACCCCTTGATTTTGTGTGCACCCAGGCGTATCTGATGAATGCCAGTTGTTGTGCCTGTTGGCAGCCCCATGAAAGGTGTGCTGAAGAGTCGGTTACAAATAGAAAGTGCTAATGCCAAGTGTGAGAAACCATGGCGAAGAGACCTCATACGAAAAACTTGAAATCTGAAATACAAGTGTCAGGAGCAAGTTAAACAACAAGGTGGAGAACAGGGCACTGTTCCTACCTACCTACCTACCTTTATGAATGTGACAATCGTGATAGTAATGCTGGTGTCCTTTTGGTTTTGAAGTACTCTTTTTACCTCAAATGCTGGGGAATGTATGCACAATAGTGTGATTTTTGCCAGGGTTGTTTAGCTTGAGGTGTAAAATGCCTGAATATTTTTTGGTGGTTGTGATTCTGTGATTATTGTAATGTACTTTTTTTAAAATTTGTTTGTCATTTGCACAGATTTATTTTGAGGAAGTTGGCCATATATAATGGAGCATCTACCTCGTCTCGTCTGTATCTGTATATTTCCGAAGGCTATAGCAAAAATCTCTGACAAATACCTTCTAATAACTAGAAGGTATAAATTAAGGTAACCTCTTAATTTATTTATTAATTTATATCAAACCTGGAGAGAGGTTGCCAAATGTATGTCTCTCAGAGTCATGAGGGAGTAGACAGACCTATTTGCTTTTATTATGCCCTCTGCCGACATGTTGTTACTCTCTGTCCTTTTAGCTGCAGTAGTTTGACTGGACTTTTGAAAGGGGCAGCGTCTCTGACTGACCCTATCTAATGGTGCTAAATGAGGAATTGTTTCTACAGTTTTCTTGATGGTCATTTGTTTCTCAAAAAACTTCAATAAGTGAATTACCTCACACGCAAGTAACATGTATGTACAGTATTTGATATTTACCCTTTGAAGTAGCAGACACAAATCCTGCCTGTATTTTTCCCCCAGTCTGTTACACACCAGCTGTAATAATATTCACAATCAATTGTGACCTTTCAAATGTGCCATCTTACCTTCAAGTGTTATGGGCTTTCCATTTGTCTGTACAAGCATCTAAGTTATTTATACTTGATTTGTAAGAATAAAGACAATAAGAAATATTAATTTTCAACTGGGGATGTCTTTTTTTCTGTATTTGCTCCAGTGATGGTAAGCAGAGGGTAATCTTCAATAAGGATAAACTTGCTTTCTCACCGGCAGTTGCATTTAGTTGCATTCAATGGCAACACCTCATTTACCCCGGGGTTTGTTTTCATGGATTTGCCACCTTGTTGGTCTTATTGGTAAAATGTCATAACGCATGCATTGCCTGTCACCAAGTTCTCTCCACTTCCACAGCTGAAATCCAAGCTCTTTTATCTCTGAATGGCGTGTCATTAATGTCTTTAGAGATTGATTAACCAGACAGGGTATCAATAATTAACTGGGGATAATAAAGGCTCACACCCTCTGTCACAATGCTAACCCTTTAGCCTCATTTAGATTTGTTTAATGATGCCGGGCTTTGGAAAACATCCAGTGGCGGTTACCCCGTGTGGAAAAACAGAGCCTGATAAAGTAGCCATTTTCCACTTCTTGTATCTCCACCTGCAGATATGATCATTTAGTTGTCTTAGTTGCCCTCTGGCAGCCTGCCTGGATAAATTCCCTCTAATCCAATCAATGCTTAGTGCTTCTGAATGTGGTGCTCGGAGGAAACCTGCTAAGTAACCAGTTCTATCATTCATCATGACTGGAGCTGCCATAGTATAACAATTATGAAGGTTAGCATATGTGCAGAATTTCTTGTCAGTCAGTGTAAAAGTCCTGCATGCTGTTACATTGAATTTATTCCATCCTTTATGTATGCCTGCACTACCTCTTCTACCTCACTGAGAAAGAATGCATCATTACAAAATACAGACAAAAAAATAGTTAATTGCTGAAGGAAATCGTGTTTTCAAATGCTATGAAACTATACCATACTGCAAAATCTAGGTAGGTGCTGCATTTTGTGAGCCGAGCATATTGTTATATCCTAACCTGAGCTTCTCTCTCCAGTGCATACTCCTCCTTCTCCTCCTCCTCTTCCTCCTCTTCTCTCATTCCTCCTGTATTCCTCTACCTGGTGTGATGGGAGGAGCCTTGGGGTATGGTTAATGATTCAACACTAGAGCTGCTGAGATTGACAGACAGAAAGAAGGAGAGAGAGAGTGAGAGTGAGAGTGAGAGAGCGAGAGAGAGAAAAGTAAGAATGATAAAGGCAGAGGGAATAGACATTGCAATGTAAGGTGAGAGACTGTGCAGTCGTAAAAGATTCAAGTAATGCTGGTGAAACAGTGAGATAGCGAACAGTGACTGCTTGTTTGTGTCTGCACAGGTGTGTCCAGTCTGTATGGGGTCAAGCAGAATTCAGGTCAAGGCAGCCGTGTACGATTCTCTACTGTTGAGAGTGGATCTTCTGAGTGGTTCAAGCTGATTGTTTGGCTCCCAAGATCCATGTGGCCTTTATAGGCTGGACAGAGACTCATCCTCTCTCCTCATCCCCACACAGCCTGCAGGTGAGTGTAACTCTGGCTTGTCTCTCTATGTATTGCACATGTCTTTGAGTCCTTTTAAGTCATGAACTCTGAGCGCCGTAGGCTTTTGGAAAGCCACACAATGATGTTTTGACTCCAGATACTCCAGTTATCTCTCAGTTTTAAATCCAGAGTGTTTTAAACCATGTAAACAGCTAGTCCTTTTTCAACATGGACTGCCCATTTGAAGTGTTAGATTAAAAGGATATCAAATAAATATAACATTACTCTGTCAAATTACTTTAGGCATGCAACAAGTGGAGACTATGTTTTTTTAACCTGTTTATACAATGTGGCTGAAAATACTCTTGAGTTAAAACTGAAAGTCTGCACATTCTAGCCATTATTCCAAATCCAAAATAAACAGCATAGAGCATAGAGCCAAAGCAACCATGTACTGCTGCCCAACCTCTTATGAAACACATACTATGTGCAGTTTTAGCTATCTCAGGCTGAAACTGTAGTGTTGAGAATCTGAATGACAATCATTAAAGGGTTGACCCTCTGGCACTTAAAGTTATCATCCCAATCTGCCCCACTTGTCTGTTTCTGCAAGTTCCTAGAAAGCTGGCAAACTGTATATGTGCGTGTGTGTATATACAAGTGTGTGCGTGTGTGTGCCAGGATAAAAAAAAGGCAGATGTGACTTCCTAATATGATGCCACATGTAAGGTACACACATTTTATTTGATACCAAGTCACCAAATGTGTTCCCACACAATGTAATGCTTCTCAAGCTTGCTTTTTTCTTGACATGTCGGTGTATTAACTCCTCTAACAGCATCATATCATGGAAAACACAGGATTGGCAATCTCCATGTTTTCACTTGGACTGAAAAACTACTTTTATAGACAGATCAAGTCTCGTGTAGGACCTAGGAAACCCTTTCAAAAATAAAAAAAAAACAACTATATAAAAATATAAAATATAATCGTCAGTCTGAAAAGAAGGATGTTTTTTCTAAATTTCTGAGAAGTTGGCTTGTTGAAAATCAGGTTTTACTTTGACAGGATGAATATGTATCACCCTCTACCCAGAACTGAGTTCCCTTTAATAATGGAGCAGGAGCCATTTTCCATTTCCCTCCCTCAGCTTGTTGGTCTATTGCTCAGTGAAGATTAGCTTTAACATCAGGTCTCTAATCTCTGAGCTGTCCAATGTTCAGGGTGAGGGAGAGGTAACTGGGGTCACGTGCAGAAACAGAGCCATTATCGGCAAACAGCTCGTCCAACCCTGGCTTCACAAAGCGGATGTGTGTGCTAAGTTAATTGGTAGGGTAACCTGTAGACCTGTGTTTGTATTGACGCTGATGTTTGGTGTGTCAACAGAAGCATAAATCTGTTTCCACCGACAGCAAAATGAAAATGGTGAAGTTCCCTCACAGTCAGGGCCATTGTAAACAGATCAATGGAAACATCATTTGGATAGATGGAGATACAGTCCGGGGTGTGTGTGTCTGCATGAGTGCCCTTAAACAAGCCCCTGCAGTTGCGTCAATGAATTTGTGTGCATGCATATATTAGACATGAACCCACACTCCCAGAGGCGTTGCATGTGCATTTTTAGACGGTTCTCAGCTTTCCACACAGCGGCAAACACAATTTCACACATTACTGAAATGGCATTCCAGCAGAAGAAATACACACGCATACACAGCATGCAACAAGGCGCCCACTAATGAAGGTTTTATTCTATTTTGACAGGTTCGGTGCCAATATCTATCTTACATAAAAGACATCTTTTGCAAAAACTGGCAGGGTGTGACAGCATTCAGAATGCTCCCTGTTGACCGGCCATCATTAGTCTGCATTATTCAGTGGAGCTCTTGCTGTGTGCAGGCGGTAGACTGGAGTTCAGAGCTTAGTGAAAGAGGATGGGATGCTGATGACCCACAGAGAAGCACAGTTACTTAAAGTTTATGAATTGACGTTAGCATGCGTCTGATGCCTTGTGTGTGTGTATGTGTGTGTGTGTATGCATGCTTGGCATTTAGTGTGTGTGTGTGTCCAGGTGCTTATCCATACCTTCCTAGTTTACACCTCCTCCATCCTCCTGTGATTCCTTGTAATTTCTTCCCTGTAGTCATGGAGAAGCAACTGGAGGAGTTCAGACAGCAGCTGGAGAAACAATGCCTGATCAACCAGGAGCTGCAGAGACAAAACAAAGACCTGGGTGGGTACAACCACAACTACCATCACCTTTATGTCTTGTTACCATCACCATCACTGTATTACCATGACTATAACGGGAATAATCAATTGCAATTCCATGCCAATTACAATGTAACTATACTGTTGGCCATCGATTTTGAAAAACAGCCATGTTTGAGACTATATAAGTGATGTACTTAAATCCATTTCAGTCATGAAGGCGTAGATGAGCACATGAACAGTGCAAGAGGAAGTTCAATGCAACATAACATGGTGTGAGTTTGTTTCTCTGCCTTTATTCTTGCAGAACAACGACTCCAGGAGAAAGAAAAACTGCTGCAGGAACTACAGAGTCAATATCATGACCTAGGTAGGAGGCCAACATGGCCACAAAGGAGCTTTGGCACAGACACACATACACACACAAGTTAGAGATCTGATGGAGTTGTTCTCTGGCACAACCTTCAACTGAAACATGGTAGCCGTTTTTCTAAAATTGCTAACCCTCCATTCTGTGTTTGTCTACCTCAGAGTTTCCTTCCCAGGGCAGTAATGAGATTGATCCGGAGGTCAGGAAGAGCCGCGCTGCTGTCATGGCCCCAGAGCCAATCCCTGAAAACCTGGAGATCACTCGCACCAGGGTCAAGAAAAACGTCAGGTTAGTGATCAGTGCTGCTGACAAGATAACAGTCACACCCTGTGTCATTTGATGGAAGTTACATCCGTGTTGTGTGTGATAAGTGCAGTTGATATGAATCAGAGGCTACAAACCAAACACAACAAAATCAATATTACGTAACCATATCAAATAGTGTAAAAGACGATTTTAGCCTTGTCATTGTGACTTTTAGGATGCAAATGGTCACGCCTCACACCCAAACTATCTGGTCGGATTACATGTGCCCAAGCTGAGTAACGCTCCTAAACTACCCAAGATTTCCTATGAACCTGAGATCAAGACGTTTGACTTCTTTCACCTTCAATCTCCAGTGAGACGGGTCTGATTGTCAAGGCTATCCAGAAGAATGACTTCCTGAGTCGCCTCGATGATGAGCAAACAGCCATGATGGTGGATCTCTTAGTGTCATGTGACTTCAGCCCCGGCAATGAGGTCATTAAAGAGGGCTCCGAAGGGGACAGCATGTACATAGTGGCAGGTAGGGATGTGTGTGAGTGTGTGTATTGTGTGTGTGTGCTGTCAACATTGAACCTAGGCTTGTATTAAACACCAAAGAGGGTCTCTGTTGTGATAGCAAAAGTTAAAACTCTTTCTACATTGGCAATCTAAAAGGTTAAAACTGACTCATGGGTTTCAGCTCGAAGGAGCCTTTGTCTTTTCTAATTTGTTGATCATCACTGGTCTAAATCCTTTCTAACCTGTGCAACACTCTCTGATTCTCCCTCTTGTAGCTGGCGAGCTCCTTGTGACCCAGGCAGGCCGTGACCTCCGAACTCTAACTAGTGGCGATGTGTTTGGGGAGCTGGCCATCCTGTACAACTGCAAACGCACAGCAACAGTCAAAGGTCAGCCCCCTGTCTTCATGACTCCTGATGATATAGGCAGACATTCATTAATACACAGGACAAGATGTTACTATCCCTTGTGCCATAATCCAAGGTAAACACATGTAGAAGGCCAATTCAGATAAGAAGAAACACAAAACAAGCGAGTGATATAACCACCATCAGATGCAACACCATAGCAGACATCAGGCTACACCGTCATAAATCTACGGAGTCATTCCTCAGATGGCACCATTCTCCAGTTACCTAGCCTAGCCAACAGCAGTATGCGGCATGTCATTGGGGTTATCAAGTGGACACCTTCCTTCACCGATGTTTCGTTAAGTTAGGCCCACAACACCTCAAGAAGGCTTAACTGTGTATTCCAGCGCCCTGGAAACACACCCCTCTACGCCACCACCTCACAACTCCCTTTAACCCTCACCATCTAATGCCTGCCATCAACCTAGCCTAACCTTGGTTAGCCTTGACCTAGTCACACCAGACAACACAGCTATTCAGTGTGTGTGTGTGAGTGCGAAGGATACGAACCCTGTAAAGGGGAAGGGGAAGGGGGTTGGGGTGGGATAGCCC
>CABFOQ010031342.1:0-14181 GCA_900660455.1 Gephyroberyx darwinii
GTCTGTTGTGCGCTCTGGGGGTTTGTAAATGGCGCAAGTACCATGGCTTCAATGCATACCCATTGTCACCTGAGGGTATACAATATTATATAGCTACATATTATACAATACAGTACTATATACATATATTACATTTGGGAAACCGCGGACATCGCTGCAAATT
Source organism: Gephyroberyx darwinii (assembly GCA_900660455.1). Taxonomy (NCBI): domain Eukaryota; kingdom Metazoa; phylum Chordata; class Actinopteri; order Trachichthyiformes; family Trachichthyidae; genus Gephyroberyx; species Gephyroberyx darwinii. The sequence continues at coordinate 164 of CABFOQ010031342.1, forward strand.
GCATTTTGATGTTGGCCTGTTCAGCTGCTGTGTAAGGGAACCTGATGTATCTATTACTCAAAGAAATGATGCCCACACCATGGGCATGACCCGGCTCAGGGCAGACTGGGATATCCCTGATCTGTCCGCAAGCTCCCGCTGAAACGTCCCCGTCGCTAAAAACCCGATTGTTGTCAATACCTGTAGATGGACGGGGATGACATGGTTTCTCCGAGAGTGCCGTTCCAACACAGGGCCCAGTTCAGCACGCAATTCAAGAGAACAGCTCTTGGAAATCGAAAGCGTCGCATTAGCCAGTCATCATCATGAGCCAGAAAATCAGTACGGTCTCAGAAGACTCGTTCTCGCCTAAATTGCGCAATAGCAATATCTTCCAGCAACGCCAAAGCAGCCATTAGGTACAGCCAGTAGGCACGGCAACAGCCTTTGTAGGTTATTCTTACTCCCCAATAATACAGACTAATAATCTTTATTTATATAAAGATCATGTATTTATTTGTTTATTTATATAAAGATTATTATCATTATAATTATTATAATGCATAGTAACAAACATATTTACTCCAGATAACGAAATTAAGGCTTGTCAAAAAAAGGTTGTTAACCACTCACGCATCACTCACGTTTTTTTAAACTATAGATTACATCCTAACACAATGTAGTGAAAGAAAAAAGCTCTATATAAAATGTCACCCAAATTCACACTTTTATTATCCTTTTTTGCCAACTCGTAACATCACACTAATCTGAATTTAAAAAAACTGCGTATGGTACGCATGGTGTTTAGGATGCGTACCGGTACGCACATTCTCGCCGACCGTGGATTTTTATACATTCAGAAAATGCGTGGAAAGTGACGTAAGTACACTTTTCGTGTGTACGCATGGTTTATACATTTGGCCCCAGATGTCCCCTGAAAATGGAACAAAGAGAAGATTAATTAACATTTTATTATCTGATGTTCTTTTTATTTCATTATTTATTGCATTCAGTGTCTGCAGAGATCTTCGCAGTATCTTCGCAACAGTTAGAGTCACAAAACCAGAACCAGAATGCTCAATGAGTCAATGGCCTTAAGGAGTGGTCATTACGAGTGTGTTCAACAACAGATATCTTCATGAATCCGATAGGAGATCCCCTAACAGGAGTCAACATGATAGGTTTATTATTGTGTGCACAAACATGACAAAACCTCCATCAAATCATGTGAATAGAAAATAAGCCTGGATGTAAATACACCAAGGGTCAAGGCACACAAGAACATCTTTCAATATTGTGCTATTTCTGCACAGGAACTCATTTACTCACCTTTAACTATAATTCCACATCGCTTTATTTGATACTCCTCTGTCCTTCTGTCTGTGAATGATAAAAACCCCAGCACTGCAACAGGGCATTTTATGATTTGGGTTGATAATCATGACCATATGTGAGTCCTGTCACTGCAGGGACTGATAAGGCTGAGGAACTGATGATAGAAGAGCAACAACCCCCATCCCGCCAGGAGTTCCTGGCCGGCCGCGTTGTGTCTTTACGAGCCACTCAGGAACATTAAAGCTCCTATAACTTAGAGCCAGTGCTAATGCTAACACCACGGCTGGAAGCACCGTAGGAGGGATTTATGGGGGGTCCGGGATGGCTGGGAGTACCAGTGAAATGTGACAGCCTATATTCAGCGTGATCACAGTTGGACTGGGAACACACACCTCTGAATAGACCGTGAAAGGATTGGATATCACACACTTTATATTCACAGATTCTCTTGGTTTTGCATCATACAGGTGCACACACTAGACCACCAATTGGATTTGGGGAACACACACACTAGACCACCAGTTGGATTTGGGGAACACACACACTAGACCACCAGTTGGATTTGGGGAACACACACACTAGACCACCAGTTGGATTTGGGGAACACACACACTTGACGACCAGTTGGATTTGGGCAACACACACTCGACAACCAGTTGGATTTGGGCAACACACACTTGACAACCAGTTGGATTTGGGCAACACACACTTGACCACCAGTTGGATTTAGGGAACACACACTTGACCACACACTTGTGTGTATGTGTAACCCACCAACACAGGGTTACACACACACACACACACACACACACACACACACACACAATTATGTTTTGTGCTCCTACCAAAGCCATCATCCCACAACACCATTACTGGAGACAGACTTTAGTGTTCAAACTGTCCTGCAGTTGCTGAATCAAGCTGCCCAGAGTGTGTGTGATTTATTCCAGTCTAATTGCCTAACTCCAATATTAATAAGTTTCCCCAGCCGTGCTATAATCCCTGCAAAAAAAAATTATCGAAGAATTACATACGCAGCATACAAACCTTGCAACTATTTTTTTTTTTTAAATAAATTACTTTATAATCCATCAGAGGAAATACAAATGTCATTTCACAGGACAGAGAGAAGGCCGACTCTTTACTTATTTCTCCAGCTGTCAAAGTCTCAAACACTAAATCCAAATCTATGCCAGCCAGAGCTCTGATGTAGTCTTAGGAGCAGATTGGCATGAATGGCTGCATACTGTCTAGATGCCCCGCCAAGTTTCACTAATGAAGTCACGGTGCCTGGAATATTTCAGCAACAATCCCATGCAAGTTTTTACACGGTGCATTTAAAGTTGCAATATTCTCATATTAAAACAACAATAAACAAATAGGATATAATGCAAAACCAGTCTGTGTTTGTCTGTGACCCTCTGTGTTCATGGCTAAATCCAGCCTGTCTAAGTGAAATTGGCTTTTCAATGATGCTGAGGAGGTTTTGGGGCATGTACCATTTGCTGTGGGTGTGTCTTATGGGCGTGGTCTGCGGTTAACTGGCTATCAAGGTGTGGCTAGCAGCCACAGAGCAGGAAGTCATAGTGACAAAAATGGAGAAAAGCAGTAAAAAAAGAGAAAAACATTCAAAAACATCAGGTGAACATCAGTGTTTCTTTTTTTGCTCTCAGATCAGCTGCTTCTGTGGTGACATTATGGATGCTGGCTACCTCAGCCTGAGGCTAGATGACATTTCAAGGTAGACAGCTCATCAAGAAGAGTGACAAGTGTTGGGGCGTGAACTTGACCAACTGAGGGGGAGGAGGGCAGATTAACAATACACTTCACTGGCTGAAAAGAATGCTGGCAGTGAATGGATATACCATCTACCTTCATGTCCTACCTGGCACCCACTGACTGGAGCTAGTATACCAGTATACCATGAAGACTATTGTGCACTATTGAGTACATGCACACCAATACCTTGACACTGGCTCTGACACTGACACTTTGACACTGGCTCATAAACATTTCTCTTGCTATCTGCTGGCTAGGCTAGGCTAGGCTATTTTGCCCTGTCAACAACAAACAACAAAACAAAACAACAAAAATCTGGAAAATTAAAAAACACAATACAATTCAGTCCCCATGTTCCACCAGTCAGTCGGCGACATACAGGGAAAGCAATTGCAAACATCATAGATAATGATAGCTGCAATATCATTAAATTAAATTCTATTTTCAAAGTGCTTTGCAGGCTGTTTCTATTTATGACCTTCGCAGTACCAGAAACTGGCTTTGCCATTTAAAACTAACCACTCCTGTGATCTGGTAGCATAATTACTGGATTTAAAAGATAGAGATGTGAGGTACAGGGGAAGCTTCAGAAGTAACGTCTTAAAACATAACACAACGCATTTCGCTTCTCAATAATTAGATACGATCAGGCAACGTTTCCATATAAATCACAATGATGAGTTGGAAGTTTATCTCCCGTAATAAAAGGCACTGTGGAAAACTGCATCCAGTGGCTTCAAGATAGAAAGGGCAGCAATTTCTGGGCCTTTTAAAGACAAGCCTGTTGTCTAATCCACAGTGGCACATGTGCATGATTGATAAACTTTTAAACTATGAAGAAGTAGATTTTTTTCTGAAATCTTCTCTGTATTCCCACTAGGATTCAACAGGTTTCAATGGGTTTTTGAAGGCCTATACTGATATTTTTGGATTGCAGCCAATATCTTATGCTTCCTTATTTGTTTTTTAAACGCACCAACGTCACCAAGTCAAATTCCTTGTATGTGCGAATGTACTTGGCTAATACATTTGATTCTGATTCTGATCTTTAAATGTGACAATTTTTTGAAGGTGCAAGACAAAAATGCAATTTTTCAGTGTTTTTCCCCCAGAATTTTATTTTGCCAGGATGTAAATGCCTCTGAAACAGCAGTTTGACCATGGGACACAAACTCTCTATTCAAACCATTAATAATACTAATACAATCAAAATGTCATAGGAATTGGGCTTGGTATACATACGGGAGGATAGAAGGACTATGGAGTGTGTTTGGTGTTTTGAAGCTGTTGGAAAGCAGGGAAAGTTGGTAAACTGCAATGTTGGATACAACTCAATATATGTAAGAGGTTACTGTTGAAAACACCCCCGAGTTTGCTGATATACTGTAAGCAGGTAAACCCAAGGCGAACCAACTTTGTATAAAGGTGTTGATATTGTCATTGCAGAGATTTGCACAGCATGAACCATTTGCAAGTTGTGTATTCTGAGACCCTCAGTGTCAAAATAAGTTTTGTCTGCGTCACATAAAAAAACATGCATGTCAGCAAACTGTGTGTGTGTGTGTGTGTGTGTGTGTGTGTGTGTGCATGTTACACATTCCCTCCGCTTTCCATTTTGTTGGCCAAATCCAGCCTGCTATACAGCCACATTTCCATTTGTATGGCATAAGGTCTAATCCGGTGAAGGGTTGGCAGTGCAAAGGCAATCAGTTTAAATTTGTCCTTTTCATGAAAAGGGAATTATTCTAACGCCTATTATGGGTGAGTTACTGCTCAGAGCCTGCATCTGCAACCCGCTCCTTTTAATCGCTCCACTGCTAATTAAGATTGGGCGACTAAGGAGCCTGGGATCTGGATTTGTTTCTAAATTAAACCCGTAATTGTGTATTGCCCCACGGTAAAGCTGCCCCTTAAATATTTCACTGTCCCTTAAATTTCACATTGCTTGGGAAAGGGATACGCCTTCCTAATTTTCTTCTCAATCCAACACTGCTTTTTTTGAAAGGGAGGGGAAGGCGGTGAAGTAGAGAATAAACCCTGAACAGCAGCTTAAGTGTGTATGTGTGAGCATTCTCCAATCAGTCCTGCACTCCAGGGACTGAACAACAAATGGGAAAATGTTTTTGTGATAGGCCTTCGAGACCGCTCTTGTCCTTTGCGTGCATCAGCCCTTGGCGCCTCATACCAGAGGCCTTGGCTGTGTTTGCAAGCTGACGGTCCTGACATTTGGAAGCATTGGACATGTTCACAGACGGGCTAATAAAGGCTGACAGATTGCAGGTCTATCTGGAAAAAGATGCCAACAACTAGCAAGGCAGTTCAGTGTCTGCAGCGATGTATCTTGGACACCATGCTATTTATAACTTTAAATGTTTTTAAAGGTGCTGTGTGTAGCATTTTAAAAATCAATACAACATTACCACATTAATTTTGAGATGTTAATATAATTACCGAAAACAAACAAAACGGGTCGGATTTGCTTTACGGCACAAAACAGGAATAGGACGCTGTTCTTCCAGCGCTAACGGAGCTAAAGCTAAAGAGTTTCTGGCAACGGCAGATGGTGGAAGGAGAGAAAGGAAGATGGAGTAATCACTTAAACATGTTGATGATCCTCTTCAGTAAAGACAAAGACGCCAGGGAGTCTTCATTTTGAGAAAACACTAATAACAATACCACTGACGTGAGATAGAGGCTACCAATCATCTCCACCACGGTCTCATTTGTTTTAGTAATTATACCAAGGTATTACAGTTAATTTGACAATCATATATTAATGTTTAAAAATGCTACATGTAGCACCATTAATGTCGAATCACTGTAATATTTGCCCCAAGGTGCATGTAGGGCCAGACCACCTCCACGTCAGTCCTGTAGTCAGTGGTTTCTTCTTCCTCCTCCTGCAGTACACAGCTCCCCGCTGTACTCCTGTACCTCGTCCTCCTCAGTCATCGGGGAACTTCTGCGGTGGCTTGATCAGGAGCTGCATCTATCAATTCTACTGAAATACAGACTGAGTTCATGAGCCCCATCCAGATAACCCTCCAGGCTGCGTCTACCCAGTGAGTTTCCTCAGTCTCAGTTTTTCTTTCTTTCTTTCACCTATATTCTCAGACTCGTCCTTTACCCCTGTTCTGAATGGCTGTTTTTCCTCCTTCACTAAGTCCTTAAGCTCCTTAGTTATCTAGAGTTTATATTGACAAAAAAGGCACAGTAGGGACAGTTTTATCCGCGTACTGTCAAGAAGTATTGTTGCACAATGGGTGAGATCATCAATGTCCTTTCCATCTGCCTCAGCAGCTCAACTGCAGTGGACTTCTCCCTCCCCGCCCTATTTACAAATGAGATGGACCTTGGAGTCAAATTCCTCAAGTGGAGTGAGAGCCAGTGAGCTAGGATTAGACCGATATATTGGTTTGCCCCGATATCGGACTTTTATTTACAAAAGCATATCGGCCAATCAGTGTCGTCCTCTGATATGATGGATATGATGCAGTTTGTTTGATTAGATATTTATCGTAGATTTGATCAATGCTACACTGTTTGTCTATGGGAAGTCCTGAACCTGAATTGATTCTAATGGGACATTTTGATCAAATTCCATGTGGTATGCATGAATATGTATTATTATTATTATTATTATTGTTACTGCAATTATTATTCATGGTTTCAATAGAGAGTTTTAGTGTCCCATGATAGTCTAAATGCTGTTTCAGAGGCTTTTCTACTTGACAAAAATCAAATTCTGGGGAAACACTGAATGCTTTTTTGAGATTTTTTTGGATAGAAAATGGACTATTGGCAACTTCAATTTAAAAATACTGTTATCAATATTGGTCACATATCAGTCTAACCCTTTTATAATATATATCCCTTCATGTTTACATGTCTTATTGTCCCTAGTTGGATATGTCACACACTGGGAAAACATGGGTACAGCAGAGGAAGGGGAGTCGGTCGTTAAAATCACCTGATGGGGCCATGAAGGCATCGGGGTGACAGAGTAGCTGACGTCTGACAGTAACGATGACATCAGCTGCCACTCTGCTGTCTGTAGATGGTAGTTGCAAATAACACGGACACGGATGAAAGCTCACCATTACCAGGCGCTTCCCCGCCCCAGGTGTTGAAGGCTTCATCTATGAAAGCAGGTCGCAGCAGGTTCACATTTACAGAGTTCCTGGACACTACAGACCAGACCCATACAAAGCACACATACAAAACCTACACTGTATGTACAAGCATGAATTTAAAGCAATTATCTGCACCATGACAGGTAAGAAATGTAGCAACAATGCTATGCATAGTGTTTTGTTCAAAGTGGAGGGAGAGGTCAGGGCAATGACATCCGTCATTCTGCCAATCTGCATCAAATGTCAAGACCAAAGCTTTCAAGGCCTGAGAAATCGTGGCGTGCCCTTGTGTGCAATATGTTGATATATGATATATATATATGATATAATATGAGGATATTTAACACTTCAAATACTAGTACTGTTTTGGAAAACAAACAGCTCACTACAGGAACAACCACCAAAGCAGATCAAAACAGTGTGACCAAGCAAGTGTTTCTGTTGTGTTTTATAGTTTTAAAGGGGCACTTCTGTCAATGACCAGTAGGAATTGCAACAGCTTATGGTGGCCTGATTTTGACACAAACAATAAAGTTACATTTTCACAAGCTAGCTAATTGGAGCTGACATCAACAGAAATGTGTATTGAAGAGGTAATATATCAGCATGCAAAATACTGGAATAATATTTCTAATAAATTTGTGTTTGAGAACGAAGCTTTTTACCCTTTATAGCTGAAATGTGTTTTGACACTGTCTGCTCACTGGTAGCACCGTCATCCATCGTTGAGCAGTTGGAAATGCCAGTAGATTAGGGCGTGGGGAGTGGGTGTGTCTTGAAGCTCCAATGGACAGAGAGTTTTTGTTCCCAAACAGGGCTGAAAAAAGAAGTTTTGAAAGGCAGAAATCTCAGCACCTGGTGAAGTAATCGTTAAGTCACTGGTATTGATCATCAACTTTATTAATCTCTCAGATATATTAAGGTCATTTTGTGCTATGGGGCAATAAAAATCATCTGACTTATTGCCCCTTTAATTCACTGCACTTTTCCTTGTGTGGATAGTGGGAAAGCGATTCCCACTAGATAGTGGGAATCTAGGCCAGGGGTTGGCACGTAAATTTGGCCTCGGGACAAAAAAGTTATTAGATGGTGGGCCAGAACATAATTAGAGGCAAATTTTCAATTAAGACATTGAATTTAAAAAGCTACCCATGTGATCAGCAGGCTATTGTGAGGTGTGTGTGTTAATGGGAGTCAAGGGTGCTGGTGATAGGAATCCCCGATGACGCGCAGGGAACCCACAGTCAGGCGGACTCATATATCTAACTCTATCGGCTGCCCTCATCAGTACGACGCAGGTGAAGGATAGGGGCAACTTAATGCATCTGAAAGAGATGCTGAGAATGATTTGAAAAAGAAATGAGGAAAAGAGAACTGAAATTACTCAAGAAAATAAAAAATAGGTACGATAGATATGAGAACAGTGCGTGAATTTTCCCGCATTGCTGAAAAGACCAATGCCAGAACCCGCCGCTCCCTTGGTGAAGTGACAGAAGTGGGAGGCTGGAGTGGCACAGCGAAAGGCGCATCCGACATGAGCACCGATTCAGAGCGACAGATGCACACACACAGCATACTTGGTAGCAGGCAAAATGTTACTAATTTTGTCAGACCAGATCTAGATCAATTCTCCAATTCTCCCCAAAATGTGACCTGGTTGAACAGACAGAACCTCACAGCAATTGTGGAAATGGGAGAAACCACATTGTCTACTTATGGCTGATTATGTGCACTGGCTGGTACCTTGTCTGCCATAATTCAGCCATCAAGTATGTGGGAGTCAAAGTAGATGAAATGACAGAGCCAACACAGAGTTCAACAAAAAGTCACTTTTATTAAGAGGGGAAATGCACCAAAATAGACTTTTAAGTTGTAGTCCAAGACTAGATGGTTTTGCTTAAAAAGTTCATCATTAGTTTTGAGGTATTAATACATGACATGACATCATTGAAGGCAGGTGAACGAAAGTTTGTGATACAATGCGATTTCATGATCGGTTAGGATCATGGAAGATGTTGTTAGCTGACTTATCGTTGAGTCATTGGTATTGATCAACAATCCTATCAAACTCCACAGATACATTATGGTCATTTTGTGCAATGGGCAGAATAAATCTTAGCAATTGCACCTTTAAATATAGTTTGTGTTTGATATGATGATGAAATGCTGTACATTCATGTAGAAATTATTCTTTTTTAGGTCAGTAGAGACAGGGGGGGTGACATGTGACAAGGTTCACAAGCTGGATTTGAACCCAGGATGTTCCGGGTATATATGGTCAAGACCATATATACCCGCCTTTAGGACAGTCCAGTTATGTAGAAATTCTACATATATGCCTCATTGGTCATGCATTCTTACAATTGAAATTCAACCTTGAGGACAGAACTGATAGCTGGTAACACCTATTGACTGGTGTTTTGCCTCAGCCAGCCAAGAATGGCCTTGACAAAGCGATTGCCTCCAAAGAAAAACATTCAAATCAAACCTCTCAAGCCCTGCCAGACAGCATCCTCCAGATGGCAAAAGACTAAAATGGAAGACTTAATGTGAAAAAACATTCAAACATCTTATCTGCCATCATTGGAATCTTTTCCAATTTAGTATTTGTTGTTTTCCAATTTAGGGAGGCATGCAAGATTTCTTCACCCAGTCCAATATGCTCACTATGGCAGGCCCGAAGGAGGCTATGTGGCAAGGTGCAGACCTAGATAGATAGATAGATAGATAGATAGATAGATAGATAGATAGATAGATCACTGCTCTCTGTGCAGGCTGATATTGGCCTTTATGAAAAATCACCCAGTCAAGTATCATCCACCTCTGATATGATGAAGGTTCCTCCCTGTCCACTGCTAGTCAATGTGTTTTATAATTATTTTTATATCATATATCTATATATAGCAGAGAAATTATTCCAGTGAGGGTTGGGAGGATTTTTCTCAGCAGCTACAGGGGTGGCTGTCTGTAAAGGCTCAGTGGAGAGTTTGAATGCCCCATGATGGTCTAAATGCTGTTTAAGGGGCTTTTCCACCCTGAAAAGAATACATTTATGTGGGAAAACACTGAATATTTGTATGTTTTTGGTGTGAAAATGGTCACATTTATAGATACTGGCAGAAAATATTGGCTACTTGCAGCTTGAATCGGTATTGGCCTTTCACTGCTGTTGGACCAAAGCATGTGCATCTTTGGAAATAGCTTGAACATGCATCTATGACTGTTTGATCAGTTTCCCAAGCTGCCACTTCAGCTATCCCAGCTCATGCCCTCACATCATACGGTGGTCAGGCTCACTTGGCAAGCGCATCCTGATATGCACTGCGTCACGAGTAGCCCTGCAACCGTGATGCACCATGAATAATGATGCTGGCATCTGTCGGCGATGCTAACTTGTGCGAGCACCAGAACCAGCCATTATGCCAAATATTGTCTGGCCCGTTGTTGTTAACAATAATGTTGCCGCAGCGCTGACTGGTGTATATTCTTGTGGGAATGCAGCGGATGATGAAAGCCGCTATGCCATAAAACAAGCACAGTGACTTTAAAGGCAAGCAGGCCTCCCCTCATAAACAGGGATGTTCTGGAACGTTAAAAAATACATGGATCCCAACTAGAACAGGCTTTCCCCAGACAATATTTGATAGGCATAGGAAATGCAAAAGATTTTGATCTCAGCTTGGTTTTGTCATTCTCCTCCCTCCTCACCTCTCTCTCTCTCTCTCTCTCTCTCTCTCTCTCTCTCTCTCAAAGTTATTAAAGGAGTGTGTCTTCTTTCCCTCTGCAGTGTGCAGATAACAAGCAGCTACATCCATCTGCTGACTCCTCTTCAGCCAAAGCAACGCTTATCGTTCTTAAACACGCTGCTCCTGTGGAACTAATTATTGTACCGGCTCTCCGCTGCTGTGTCACTGGACCAATGAGGTAAAGTGTGTGTGGATTTTAAGCCCACTCAGTCCTGTCTTGTCCTTTTGACTTGTCCCACTGTGACTATTAAGTGCCCGATAACCCTAACCCAGCCCTAACCCTAATGCCATAATGAAAAGACTCTAAGCCACCACCTGTCCCATATTGCCTTTTTTTTTTATTCTTGAAGCAACTTTTCTCCTTCAGACTGGAAGTGTGTTGTTAGTCCCGCCCTCCTCCCCCTCAATTGGTCAACTGTCTGCCCCACCACTTGTCGCTCATCTTGATGAGCTGTCTAATTTGCACCCATAAAGCCACCAGAGGCGTAGAAAGAGCAGACAGTGAACACATACAATCTGATGTTCACTGTGTTTTTGAATGTTTAGCTTTTTTTTTGTTTTTCTTACTACTTTCCACCATAGTTGTTGTTGCTGTGGCTTTCCTGCACTGTGGCCACTAGTGCTAGGTAAAAAAGAACAAACGAATCATTTTGAATGAATCATTCATGAATTTGAAACATATAGAGTCTGCAATGGTATGCACTGGTACAAGCACATCGAAACATAACCCATATACTGAATACTTAAACTGGACATACTGCAGATACTGAGCCTGCAGTATCTGGCCAAGCACGAAGCTGCAGTTTTCAGGATGATTTGTTGAATTGATACTTAGAGTATGTCCACACTAAGCCGTTTAAATATGAAAACGCTGGGTCTAGCGTTTTCAAAAAGCTCACCGTCCACACTAGACCACCAAAAACGCATACCTCCTTCCATGGGCATGCACAGACCACTCGCCGTGCGCCTGACGCTCACAGCTGGATCAAGTGACAGTCAAGCACTGAAATGTCATCGTTTTTGAAAGTCTCCATCCACACTACAACGGGGGGCCGGCATTTTCAAATTCATCCACTTGGGAGAGTGTTTTCGAAAAGCTCTGTTTTGGGGGGGTAAAAACGCCGCCCTAGTGTGGATGTCAAATTTACCCGGCTTAGTGTGGACATGGCCATAGCCTACTTTTGCATATTGGTCCAACTAATCTTTTATTTTTTTCTCAAGCCATGTTACAATTCATCTTAAATGAGAGGCCATGTATTATGCTAATTATTTTCTTAACAAATAATTATCCTCACACACCAGTTAGAAAATTACTATTATGGTGCTTCTCTCACCATATAAAATATAAGTAGAATCAATACATTTAAACAGTTAAAAAAACAATTTGCATGACTTTGTAGGTCACCATTTAAATATCTAATGATAAAATGATAAAAGTAAATAGGATATGGCATGTGTTGACGTAGGATACGTACATCCTCCCTGTTCATTGTTATTTTAATGTGGGTATTTTAATGGGTTCCTGTTAAGCTGCCAGTCAGTTTTTTTTTCTATATCACTCTGTTGCTGTATCACACTACTCATTAACATTTAAGACGATTCATTGTGTACACCATCATATTGACCAAAATGTACACTGAAAATATTTTATTTTATATATTTAAAGTTGTGTTGGCAATCCCTAGTTCCATCATTAGGACTGCTTCAGAATGTTAATGTATTCACTGAAATAAACCAGGCAGAGATCAAGCCAAAATGGCTTGAGTTGGTAAGGTATTAAATTACTTATGAAGTCTTTTGTGCATGCTTTAGTTAGTTCTACAGGCTAGAAGAATAGGTATGCCTGGACTGGTGTACTTCCAGGACTTCCTCTAGTCAGTGCTCTGACAAGCATGCTGTTGTATTGCCCAAGTGGAAGTAAAAAGTAAGCATTTCTCCTTTTTTCTGTTCTCTTTCCTGTTTTTTCTATGTAAATGTCCATGTGTAATCACAAAGAAACTAAATCCCCAGTATGCATTTTTTCCTCTTTGAAAATTAAGCAAAAGAACCATGTAAATGTCCTGTACTTAAATAGCGCCTTTCTAGTCTTTTCGACCACTCAAAGCGCTTTACAATACATTCTCATTTACCCCTTTCACACACATTCATACACTGATGGCAGGGGCTACCATGTAAGGTGCCAACCTGCACATCAGGGGAGACTAACCATTCATACGCATTCACACACCGAAGACGCAGCTTCGGGGGCAATTTGGGGTTCAGTATCTTGCCCAAGGGCACTTCGACATGCTGACTGGAGGAGCCGGGGATCGAACCGCCGATCTTCCGAATAGAGGCCGACCCACTCTACTTCCTGAGTCACAAAAAAGTTACATAATGCAGCTTTAAACTCATCAAGTTTGCAGATGACACCACCCTGGAAGACCACATTATGTCCAACAATAAAGGCTCCATCGGAGAGAGGTGCATTGACATTTTCTGATGTTGTGGTTGTATAACCATTAGTTGGTACAATAGAATATTGTATATAAGTGCATTTCTTTGTTTTGGTCTTCAGATGAAAACATGAAATATGGCCAACATGTAACATTTCAAAAATTTGCTTGACAGTTGGGTGGAAACATTATTATTATTATAACATAATTATATGTGGCTCAACTATCGCCAAAGATAGAACTTGGGCCTGTGCTGTGGCCCTCAGTAAACCAGCCTGACACCCCGCTGCAAAAACAGACCCACCAAAGACTACCACCTCACATGTTTTTATGTAGTCTCCGTCTTTGGTGCTCAGTGCTCATTGCTGTGGTGTTTCTGCACTGCACTTCCCAGAAATCACCTGTCAATCAAACAGTGTTTCCAGTACTGTGACGTCTTCTTCCATGGATTTTCTGTGAAGTTTGAGTTTCTATAGGCAGGCCTCTTTTCTTCAGTTCATACATGGCTATTGCTGCTCATGCTAACTACTCAGTTTATTCCAAACAAACCACTTTTTCTTTTTTTATTAACTATTTTACAAGCAATTAGACATTCAGTATAAATTCAACTC